>PVIU01005504.1:37657-112761 GCA_004026605.1 Ondatra zibethicus | reverse complement strand
TGTGAGTTGGACATTTTTATTACTGCTTACAATCCCAGCACATGGGAGGTTGGGGCAAGAGGATCATGAGTTCAAGACCAGGTTTGACAACATAGATAATGAAGGGCTAGTGTGGGCTATCAGAAAAACTGTCTCATAGAACAATAATATCTTGATCTCTAGACTTCTTTAGACTTTTCAAAGTTATTGAATTTCTGAAAAGATCTTCTTCATTACAGTCTATCGATATCTATCCATCTATCTATCTATCTACCATCTATCATCTATCTAGCTATTCATCTATCCATCTATCTATCCATCTATCCATCCATCCATCCATCCATCCATCCATCCATCCATCCATCCATCCATCGTTCCATCTATCTATCTATCTATCTATCTATCTATCTATCTATCTATCTATCTATCTATCTATCTATCTATCTATATCTATCTATCTATCTACATATTTGAAATGTAAACTAAGCGTCTGGAGAAATGGCTCAGCAGTTACGAACATGCTCATCTTCCAGACGACCTATGTTTGGCTCACAGCACCCATGTTGTACAGCTCCCAAAAGCACGTTAACTTTGACTCCAAGGATATCAGATATCCTCTTCTTTTCCTCACAGGTACTAGGAGTCACACACAGTGACACATGCATGTATATTCCTAATGAAAAATAAAAACAAAACATTTAACTAAAATGTTAAAACAGTTATTTTATCTAAAATGCTTAACATGCTATTTTTAAAATGTTTCTATTATTGACAAACAAAATGTGATGATAATAGCATTATTTGTATATTTTTAAAATTTTAATGTTGGACTTACTAGAATTTATCCATGTTATTTAGTTTTGTATCTGTATGTTATCTGTTCTGAGATCCATGGAAGAAAATATGGATTTATAATATATATTGGAGAAGCAAGATTTTTTCCATATTTTAGTCAGATGCTTATTGATATTGTCTTTGATATTAAAATAAAGTTGAAAACTAGTTTTAAAAGAGTTAATTTCGAGCATTAAGGATGGTTTAGTGGGTAAAGCATTTGATGTGGCAAAGTGAAAACCTAAATTAGGATGTGCAGAACACACACACAAACCTAGACACAGTGGCAGGTTCTGTTACTCTAGCAGTCCTGCAGCAGATGTGGGCAGAGATGAAAGAATGACCACAGCCCACGGGTCAGCTAGACGGGCATATGTGATGAAAAATAAGTCTCAAATATGGCAGAAGGTGGGGAGCAATATTAAAGTTTTCCTCTGACATTTACCCATGTGTCATGGCATGTGTACACCTCAGTATAAAACATTAACTAGACTTTTCTTCTGTTAACATAAAATCTTGTGGTCATGCCACACTTACCTGCATCTGAGTTTGTCACACTGTTCACTGGCCAGTTGGAAGACAGTAGATCACTCTATTAGGCAAATCCCTCAACATTGGCACATTGCATGGTATTATATATGAAGTCATTCCCTGTGCTATTCATGCAATCAATTCTGTCAGCAAGGTGTTTATATATAGATCAATGTCACGTGCTCCTTGTCAGAGGCCAGGTTTCAAAAATTCCAGTTCTCAGCCCAAACAATGGATATTGTCAATTACTTTCTTTGAAATCTTAGGTTCTCCCCTTTCAAAAAAATATTTAACGAATAGCTAATTTGCAGAGAGAATAGTTAGCCCCCCTTATTGTGTCATGAAAAGTAATGCTCCTGGAAACAGCTGATGGTGTGCTGGGCAGCTCTGTTGTTACAGTGCTAGGCAGTGACCTTCTTGCGCAGGAGCAAGCAGCAGAACTTTGCAGATGCCACCCACCCTGTCACCCTAAACAAATTAACATTTCAAGATAAGGATTTCATATGATTAATGATGTTAGTGCTTTATCCAGGACATTCTTACTAAAGACAGTCCTGCTCCCATCCACCCCAGACAACCTCTCCTTACCCCCACCCCCACCCCCTTGGCATGCCCTCCTGGTACAAAGTGCAGTGATCACAAGTGTGCCTGGATGTCCCTACCTTACTTCACGCTGAGGTACCATCATAAATTTTCTATTGTTAGTGAAGATGTCAACAAAGCCACAGTGATAAATGACATCTCAGTGTTTTTTATAGAACTAGTTCTTGCCGCTATTCACTCCCTGATAACATGTGGGTCGAGAGCA
Organism: Ondatra zibethicus; assembly: GCA_004026605.1. Classification (NCBI taxonomy): domain Eukaryota; kingdom Metazoa; phylum Chordata; class Mammalia; order Rodentia; family Cricetidae; genus Ondatra; species Ondatra zibethicus. Next base: position 110,609 of record PVIU01005504.1, on the reverse strand, counting down.
TATCCATCCTGCTCCACAGGTCTATGGGCCACACTGACATTGCTGCTGTAGGGATATGTGGTTTTCATCTGAAGAAATTGACCTTCAGAGAGACCACGCCGTTTCAATAAGGTCACATGTTTTTCTTGAACCAGAGACAAAAATCTAGCCTGCTTGATGCAAAATGAGTATGAAGTTTTTTTTCCATCTTCTGCACTTATACATATGTACAATGGCAGACTTATTGCAGAACATGGGCAGAAGCATAAACTATGTTTGCCACAGGACCCAGGAACCGAGGGAGAATAAGATAAGTTTAACTGGAAAGATTGAAGTGCAATTTGTTTGTCGGGGGTACGACAAACAACTGCATGGAGTAAATGAATAATCTTTTGGCCAATTTTCAAGAAAGTATTTTATATGGAATGTGGGACTGTGCAGACCTCATGAGGGAGTGAAGACCCTGGGCTTGAAGAGAGGTTCTTAAAGAGCACAAAAAGACCGTTGTTGTTTTGTAATCTAATTCATATGAATATGTCACAAAAGAATATACCAGAGAAAGGAGAGTAGGGCCAGAGAAAGTGATGGTGGTTAGGGTACCCACAGAGCCAGAGTTTATAACTTCAACCATATTGAAAAGGGGATACCAGAGGAGCCAGATAAGGCAGTGTTCTCAACCTGTGGGTCAAGACACCTTTTGGGAGTCACAGGGGTCACCTAACACCATCAAAAACACATATTACATTATGATTTATAACAGTAGAAGAATTATAGTTATGAAGTAGCAACAGAAATAATTTTATGGTTAGGGATCACCCCAACATGAAGAACTGTATAAAAGGATTGCAGCATTAGGAAGGTTGAAAAACCACTGAGAAAATGCAACAGCCATTATCTCAGAGCAGCAATTAGTGACAGAGATGTAATCAAGGAAACAATCCCATAGATTCTCAGCTTTAAACATGTTGGTTCAGGCAAGCTACTGTTTTTCTCAGAGTTTAATTACTTATTTCTCAAAAGGAATCCCCAAATGTCTACTGTGAGACAGAATCTAGATTCAAATATTCTCATCATTCTATCTGCTGATGTGTTGCTAAAATGACCATTTCTCCTAAATTTCACTCCTCTAGAAGACTCATCTGCATATTCGTAAATTATTACTAAGAAGTCTCTTTCCATTTTTAAAGAGTTTTTATGGTTGATTTGTGGAATCTACTGCAATGCTGTCATGCGGAGCTTTTGTGGGTTACCCTTGTTTCTCCTCTGCTGGCTTTACTCACAGGCCATGGCCTCCAGTTATTCCTTTAGCTTATCACTATCAATACAGTGAGTAGAGTCCATTTTCTCAATTGCTGCCTTCAGAATTACTCGGGATGGAAATAAATATCGCAACAGGGAATGACTGGGAAGTGATGAGTTTACCACCAGAGAGAGTCTGCTGGTATGGTGACTTGGCTGACTGCTAGGGACTGAGGTTAGAAAGGGAAGGTCTGGACTCATGGAGGGAACCCAAAAGAAGACTGTACTTACTCTGTAGAATTAAGTCTTGCTCTGTTATGGTACATGAAGGGCCATTCAAGATAATAGGATATTTCCTCTCCCCGTGATATCTATGACCCTGATACTTAGGATGGTAACATTTTTGGAGTGAAATGACTTATAACATGGATGATTTTCCTGTGTTGAAGAAAAGGTTCTGTTTAAAGACCACTGTGAGAATTCCAGGCTTCTATAAGCCTCTCTGGAAGGAAACCCTCACAATCCAGAGCTTGTTTTGATATGTTTGAGTTTACTACCTGGCTGCTGGAATTCTTTTTTTTTTCTTCATTAAAATACTGCCTGGCCCATTAGCTCCAGCCCCTTATTGGCTAACTCTCACATATTATTTTAGCCCATCTCCATTAATGTGTATCACCACTTGAGTTGTGGCTTACCGGCATGAGTCCAACCAGTGTCCATCTTGTGCTGGAGAAGCATGGCGTCTGCCTCTGACACACTGCCTTCTCTCTCACAGCATCCCGTTCTATCTACTCCGCCCACCTAAGGGCTGTCCTATCAAAAGGCCATGGCAGTTTTCTTTATTTAACCAATGAGGGCAATACACAAATAGAAGACCCTCCTACACCATTTCCCCTTTTTCTGTTTAAACAAAAAAGAAAGGCTTTAACTTTAACATAGTTAAATTACATAACAAAACTTATCAAGCAAGAATTACAGTTATAACCTATTTTATCTTTTATCATAACTAAGGTAAACTATAACTATCTATCTATTCTTCAACTCCATCAAAGACTCCAGAAGGATATAATATTACTTAAGTAAACAAGGCATAAGGAACTTCTAAACTCTAAAAATGACAGAGACATCTCGCTACCTGTACAGTCACCCAAAGTTCAGAGAACCTTTCTTAGGGATTATTGATATTTCAGATATTGTGCCAGGCAATGGGGAGAATGGAATGATGATAAGAAATGGGCAAATGGAGATTTCTATATCCACATGGGGGCTAATGGGCATACTCTTATGACTGCAAGATAGGTCAGTCACAAGAACAGAATGCTGAGGAACCACAACAAGGTCTCTTCATTCTGTCTTTGGAAGGGGACTATCCAAGGCTTAAACATAGAAGTGCGCCCTTATATTGCTGATGCAGGGCAGAAACTCCAAGTGTAGAGGAGGAATTGTGTTGACTGGAGGTTTCTGTCCCACCCGGTCCTATAACCGTTTAGCCTCAAAGAAATGCACAGAGGTCTGCATTAGTTATAAACTGATTGGCCCATTAGCTCAGGCTTCGTACCAACTCTTATAACATATATTATCCCATTATTCATGTCTATGTTAGCCACGTGACTCGGTACCACTTTTGGTGAGGCAGTTGCATCTTGCTTGCTCTGTGTCTGGATCACGACTGCAGCAATGCAGAAATATCTTCCCAGAATTCCTCTGTTCTCATTGCCCCACTTCTACTTCCTGCCTGGTCACCCCACGTATATTTCCTGCCTGGTCAATCAGCATTTTATTAAACAAGTACAAGAAACAAATCTTTACAGGGTAAAACCATTGTCCCACAACAGAACTGCATGGGGAAGCAGAGGTTTAAAGTCCAATGGGGAGAAATCAGCAGTTACAAGGAGTGGCCACTGAATATGACAATGTATTTGTGTGTAGATTTATAAGGCAGACAGCACAGAGGACACAATGTCCTCCCAAATGTATTGTCTTCTTTTCAAATTTTCGCACATACTGCACAAAACTCCATGAGTTATCAGTATCTTTCAAATCCTAAACTAATATTAGATTATATTCTTAATGTCAAGAACATCAGTTTAAAAAGTCCAATAACACCAGTGTTACAGTAGAATGGCAGCCAGCGGATGAGGAACTTGGAATAGAATTCTTGTCTAGAATTGCTCATGCAGTTTAAAAGATGCTCTGGTTTCTATAAGGAAGTGGTGGTGTAATGCACACCATATACATTTTTTTGGGCCAGCTATTGAGGTGCTTGTCTGTCCTTCTGCTTGCTCCCAATTTTTTATTAAGTCCTTTTCTGAGTCTTGTACAAGTGCTCAGATGGTTTTACCAGTGGAATTCACTGACATAACTGTGAAACACTATTCCTGGTCTTGTAGTGGACTGCCATTAGTTGAAAACATGGCTGGCCTAGTGAGTAAAGGATCTATGAAGGTTTATAATAAAGTCCAAGAATATGTTGGGACCCACAATTAGTTGTTATTTAAAATATAATGAATCAGGCTACACATACACATTGAATCTTTATGTAGGGAAAAATGGGATGAGCTATCTGGAGAGAGACTGGAGAATACCTGAATTAAGAATACATACTGCTCTTGAATAGGACTTAGTTCAGTTTCCAGTAGCTTCCAATTGCCTTTAACCCCAGAACTAGGGAGCCTAACACCCTCTTTTGTACTCAGTGGGCACCTGAGCTCAAGCATACACACCCCACACCCCCACACATATACACATAATTATAAAGTGATAAAAATCATTTCAAAATTTGGTGTGAAAAATGCCTTTGGGTCCTTTTCAGAAAATAAAATAAACTTGATTCCACTGTACCGAAGCCCATCTCTGGGCTGATCTGCAGGAGCTTGCAGCTGTGTCAGAGCCTGCCCTTACCACAGGCGGGAGTACAATGACACCAGCACTCATGCAAGTCCTTAGCAAGCCTGCAGTGCCCGTGGGTAACTTGCATGGTCTCAGCTCCGCTGTACTGATCCTTTATTTCTGGCCCCTCATTATAGAGGTTCAAGGTAGCTACCACCACCATTCCATCTCTTCTTAGTTAACCAAGTTTCTTATTAGCAACTTTGCTTTCCTCATGGATACTAATGTCACCACTTGCTTCTTCTGGGCCTTCTCCCTCAGCAGCCCAGATTGCCAGAGTGATTGGCACTGCATGGAAAGGAAAATTGGAATGGTGTCATAGTAAGAAATTCCTTCAGAGTCATAAAACCCTACTACTAGTGAGTCTCATGAGTTGTACAACCTCAGATGAGGCAAGTCTCTTTTGGGGGTCCAGCATCAACAGGTTCATATATTCCAGGGCAGGGATGTATAGATTAGAAATATTAGGCAGATAGAACAGAGGTACAAAGAAAATAGAAAGAGACACAGAATAGAGTAAGGAGGGCAATCCAGTGAATACTGAATTTGTCCATGTTTATTTTCCATATGCTCATATACCCCAATCTAAAAGAGGGGAAAAAGGTAAAAGACTGATTTACCATGATACCAAGAATAAGCAGAGGAATTACCAAAACATCAAGTAACTCTATCCTAAGCCATGAACAGTCATCTGTCTGTAGCAGAAGCACAGGATTTAATAGATAAATTTTAAAGAGGGAAAATGTCGGGCCCCATGGATATGGATCCATTCCATCTTGACCAAAGGTCAGATAGTTCAGGCCTATTCTTTCTTCTTCAAGGTTTGATTGGATATTTGACCCAGGAAGTGGCTGCTTTCAGGACGCTTGGCCTAAGGTGTAGTCACTGCATGTCCTGCCTAAACTTCAGAATACTTAACTCAGGAGATGTGACTGATTCAGGCTCTGGCAGGTAGGATCGCTGTCCACCTGTTGGATAAAGCTGTACTCACAGGGTGCATGCCGAGGGAGGGAGGGGATAGAGGATGAAGTTAGGTTGCAGATACTGTCCTGGGTGACAGTAGCTTGGCTGAATGCAGCTAGACAGAAGATAATGTTTGGAAGTGATCTGTCCATGGTCTGTAAGGTCCTGATGGGCATTGGCTAGGTAGCTGGCTGGAGTCCTGGATTACTCTGCCCACTAGCCTGGGCACCTGTGGTCTACAGTACACAGCTACTCCGGCAGAGGGCACCATATTCTTCTCATCTGTGTAAATAGCACCAAGCGGCCTGAGCTGGCATCAGTATGAGACTAGTTCATCTTCCCAACATACCAGCCAGTGCTCCATTGGCATAAAGACTCTGAAGTTACCAGGGTGACCTGGAAAATGGTGCTGAGGAAACATAGAAGTGTTCCTTTGCAAGTGGAGGTCAAAAGAAGGTTGTATTAAAACACAATATTGAAGAGAGAAGAATCCAAGGCAGTTCACGTAGCTTCAAGGATCAAAACTCACTATTCGAAAGGTATGTGGAAAGGGCTGGGGAAAATCCCCCCATAGAGTGCAAGCACACTTAGATACCTAGGACTACTACCAGCAGAAAAGGAATTATGAATATTAATGAAGCAAATGGACAGACATTTTTAAAGGAGCTTTTTGCTCTGAGTATCTTTCGTAGAAGGAAAAGATTGTTAAGCTTTAAAGGGATGTATTTTTTTCTCCTGTATACTCAAGCTCTATAAAGCATTGCCTGCTGCCAGATACTTGGCAATGCCTCTCTGTTTTTTAGGAGAGGCATTTGACAATCTATAAAGTGGGTCAGACCTAAGGTGGTATGAATTTATAAGAACAGAGATAGAAAGGAACAAATGGAGGCGACGGAAGAAGATGAGCTGAGGCTGCCTTACTTTGTGACGTGATAGAATTATGAAGAACAAAAAGTTGCCGAGCTGTGAGCTGGCTGAACCGTGATTTAAGGAATCTCCGTGAATGTGAAACATGGACCTGGAAATGAGATGCGTAGAGAGAAGTAAGTCCATAGCTGCCTCCTAATGGCAGCTAAAAATAAACAGTATGTGAGTCATTTTCTGTTCTTTGAAATCAGTTTATAAAAAATTATTCCTGACAATTAGTTCAGCAAATATTTACTTCTATCCAGAATATATAGCCACAAATGATTCTCAGTTTATTATAGCATTGCAACATTCTAACCCCACAGGAAGTTAAAAATAATGTAAGTGGAAGTGATTTGAACACACCTGAGTGTCCCAGCCTAGCAATGCAGCCAGCTGATGTTTTAGCACCCCCTGTAATCATGTGACTGGCTGGGAGCTGCCATATACTGCTGTGAGCAGCATAGAGAGAGAATGCTTCCTTCGTTGCTAACCAGGGGCAAGAATAAAATTCACAATCCAGAGTATGAATTCTGCAGATTCAATATACTTTCACAACTATGTCCAGTTGAACAATCCTAAGTCATCAGAGGTTCAGAAACTTTTGTATACACATACACAAGTACACGTATTGTATACACAAACTCAGATACATATTTGTATACACGTACACAGGTACACACATGTGCATATGACTGAAGTCCGAAGTCCAGTCATCAGGAGTCCAGAACCTTTTGTTTACACATATGCAGGTATATGTTTATATACACTTACACAGGCACATATATGTGCATATGATTGAAAAGTCCGAAGTCCAGTCATCAGGAGTCCAGAACCTTTTGTTTACACATATGCAGGTATATGTTTATATACACTTACACAGGCACATATATGTGCATATGATTGAAAAGTCCTAAGTCAAGTCATCAGGAGTCCAGAACCTTTTTTATACACACATGAGTACATGTTTGTATACACATAGACAAGTACATATATGTGCATATGATTTCTGTAAAAAACACATAATGAGAAATATATATTTACACACACAAATACATACACAGTTATGTATATATCTAGTTTGATTTTTACCCTTAAATGCTGTAGACATCTCACTGTACAGAAGTCAGTTTCCAGTATAAATGCAGAAGTTTCCTTATAATCCCTGATTATATATAATTTCCGAATACTTGTGCTGTTTCACAAGTGTTGAATGGCAAGAGCCATGTAATGATTAAAGCCGGCTGAGATAGCTGGCATCGTGCACTCTTAAGATTTTTAGATCAGAAAGAGTTACCTTGTACTGTGCAGTCCAAATCCTACCTAATTAAGCTGATAAAAAGGGGCTCTTCCTCATTATCTTTATCCCTTTGACATGACCATAATTTCTATATCTGCACACACCTCATTAGTGAGTGATCAGGGCTTTCGTCTAGGTAGTTCAGCAAGCTATACAGCAGTTGACACATGGTTCTTCACTGAGCTCTGCATTTTCATGTTTTATAATCATTATTATTATTATTATTATTTGCATTTCATGGTAGTGGTTATTATGCAAGTTTACAAAAGAAAGCAGAAAAATCTACCCAACAAAATGGGTCCCACTGGGGGGTATGTAAACAAACACTTCCTGATAATAATGTGTAATTATTTTAAGAAAATAACAGTTAGGGCTAGGGCCCATACTAGGAAGATAGCTAAATGGGTAAAGTGCTTTCTATGTAAGCACGAGGACCTGAGTTTGGATCCCAGCTTTATGTTCAGGGCCTTCTTAGTTACTTGAGAACTTAATCAAGTCCTATTCTTCTGGATTTTCTCCAGTCATAAAAATCTCTGTCCATCCCAACTCAGGCAGAAGTCATTTCCTCATTTATTGCCCTGATAAACTTTGCATAAGGTTTAAGCAAGGAGCACCTATTAGCAGTTAACATTTAAAGACTGTTTATTTGTTATTAATGTTTTGTTCTCCGTGAAGCCACATTGATGCTTTGCACATCATTTGACTTTAGATTTAATAAGAAATTAGAGATATGTTTGTTGGATATCATTTAAATACTGTTATTGCTATTTTTGAATCATCACTAATTTATTCTTTGAAAAGTCATTGCCAAAAAATGCCTATTATTTACACTTCAGCAAGAGCAAACCTCTTAAAAAGATAAGGACTCTTAGTACTTTGCAGTTAAGATTTTTGTGACTCACCAGGAGGAAAAAGTATGCTAGGAAGGAAGGCAGGAAACAACAAACGTATCTACACTTTGAAATGATTTAGTCTTCGGTTTTAAATATCATCTCAGACGATTAAATATGGAGTCACTTTTAGCATTACATTTTCAGCCAGGATTAACTTTTAGACACTCACAGCACACGCAAGCCAACGATTCACAATAACCTAGAGTTCCTTGAATATTGCCATTGATCATGGCAATAGGGGAGGAGCTTCCTTGAACTCAACCTCAATTTTATGGTCACAATGTTTTAGCCTCTGTTGCACAATTTTCCTTTTTATCCTGAGATATATGTGTTGAAAAAAGGCATGAGAACTCACCTATTTTACAAAATGTGGACTTTCCTCTCTGCAGAGTTGTGTCATAGAGAGCAAGCTTTCGTGGTAATTGTAAATGAGAAAGGGGCATGTTTTACAATTTGACATGGTGTGAACACAAATACAGAATAAAAAATCACAACAGTGAAGTGAAAATTTTATTGAAGAGAAAAGGGGGCAACATTTACTGATTTTGAATTCGTTGAAGATTTCTTAACACGGCACAAAGAATGAAAGCATAAAAAGAAAAAAAATCCTTTCTAACATGCTAGTTCAAAAATAAAATGATAAGGCACAGAAGGGAGAAAAACATATGCAAAACAAACATAAGTCAAACATTTGTGTTTAGGCTCTAAGGGCATGTGGAAATCAATAGCAAAGATTTGGACACACATCTTACCCCAAAGCATACACAAATGGAAAAGAGAAGGTAAAAAGATGTCCAGTATCACTACTACTCATCGCAGGACCAAGGTGGAGATGCCTGAAATGCTTCTACACCTTCCCGCAAAGTTAACAGGAAACAAAGAACCTCAGAATTCCACAGACCCCAGCCAGTGACGTCATTGGAAATTCCACGCACTGAGAGTAGATCTACAGTTTCACCTCGGTTTGAAGACCAAATGAGATAATGAAGAGTTAAACTGAAAAGCACTCTGCATATGACCTGCCTGTTTCTCTCCTGGGCATTTATGCAAGAATAAAGAGTGTATTCTTAGGTATTCATGCAACAATAAAGAGTGTATTCTATTAAAAAAATGATCCATGATTATCTGCTGCGGTTTTAATTTGTAATGGCCAATAACAGGAAACAAAAATGACTCGCAACAAATGAGTGAATAAGTTAGTCGTGACATATCCACCCAATGGGAAATCGCTTGGTGAGAAACTATCAATTATAAATAACAAAAGGCAATCATATGGATGAACCTCAAGTTGGTACAAAAAAAAGTACATACGGGGGCTGGGGCTCTGGCTCAGTTGGTATCATCTTTGCCTAGTGTATACATGGCCCAGTGTTTGAGCTCTAGAACTGAGCCAACCAGGTGTGGTGCTGACTCCTATATCCCAACACTCATAAGGTGGAGGCAAGAGCAAAGTCTTTTCTGCTAGATAGCAAGTTCAACGATAGCTTTGTTTATATGACTGTATTCATATAAAAGGCAAACTTTCCTGTAGGAATGTACCATTTGTATCATTGGTTTGCTGGTATAAACATGGTTGATATGAAGAGGGCTAGAAAAAGGTTATAGAGAGACACAAAGACACTACTGGGTATGATGTGTTCATTGTCTTCATTGTATAAAGAGTTTTGCAGATGTGAATATAGGAAAAATTCACCAGATTTTACTGTGCAATTTATTGTATGAAAAATCATAGCTCAACCTTTTTAAGGCTTATTTTTGTAAATTTAAAAGGTTGTGTATACATCTGACTGTGTGGGTATGTGCACCTGAGTACAGATACCTGCAGAGTGCAGAAGATGGACTCAGTTCTCCTGGAACTGGAGTTACAGGCTGTTTTGAGATGCCAAGTATGGGTGCTGGGAACTGAACTTGGGTCGTTTAGAAAAGCAGTCTGCATTCTAAAGTGCTGAGCCATCACTCCAGTCACAGTAGCACAGCTTTTCAGAAGAAACCATGAACAAGGATGATGAACAGGAATGGGTTTGTTCCAATGTGTTTTTCTTCAAGAAACTTACATCAAACTTGCCAGCCTTGTACATTTGCTCATGAGGACTCTGATGAAACCAATGATGCTTTTCAAGGTCTCAGTACACCTCCTTCCAGCCTGTGACACTTTCAGGGCATTCATATGTCCTTAGAAAACAAGATATTATTTTAAGTGGTAACTCAAGATTTCAAGACAGTTTAACTTTAAAAAAATTTTAATGATTTCTTTTCTTCCTCTTCTCATAGTCATGCCAGCAACCTTCCAGGCCAGGGGCAAGAAGGCTCTGTCTTATGAAGTTCCTATTATATGTTGATGACAGTTTGAAAGGGCACTTCAGTCTTAGAAATGTGGTTATGAAGAAATATATGAAATTGTACCGTGATGAGGACTGATGAGCAAATAGAATTTGACACTGAATCAAATGCCATCTACATATGTTGGACCTGATCACTTTGATTCTACTGCAGCATTCAATTTCATTACCAAAGTTCTTCTGCTGCTAATACGGGCGAGAGAGACCTGCATCTCTATCTGTAGCTGGTATGACATCAGTACACAAACATCTGGATAGCTTTCCATTTCAGGAACACCGTCACACCTTCTTTTCTGAAAATAACAAGTAGATGCAAAGCACACTGGAAAGTCCCACAGCAACGGAAGTGGTTGTGTTGTGCTTATTTATACCTTACCTCCTTTATCACATGCCTCTGTACAGCTCTTTGTGTGAAAGAGAGGTTTTGTGGCAACTTGCAAAGCCATATGCTTCATTTAAAGTTTTTAAACTGTTTGAAATTAAAATATAATTACATTATTTTCCCCTTCCCTTTCTCCACTCTAACCTTTCTCATATACCCCTTGCTATCTTTAAAATCTGTAGATTATTTTCTTTTATTGTTAAATTTGTTGTTGTTACATAATACATATGCATAAATACATAAATATAGCCTTTTGAGTCCATTTAGAATTATGCTTATATATAAATAATATATATTTCATATTGAATCAAAGACTATCTATATATTGGATCTGATCATTTTCGTTCCACTGTAGCATTCAACTTATTCAACTTCACTGACAAAGTTCCTCTGCAGCTAATATGGAATAAGATAATCTTTTATATCCATCTGCAGTTGGTATGATGTCTCATATACATATATATTATCTCATATATACATGTGCACATACATACAGTAACAAGTAGTCAGCCATGAAATTATATATATATATATATCACAAAGTGATCATCCACATATAAGGCTAGTCATCTGGCACTGGATAACCACCCAGGGACCTCCTCATTCCTAAGGAAGAATAAGTTTTCAGCTCTCAACATTCCTTAGTTGTCATAATTATTTGCCTAGGGGTGAGGCCTTATGTGATTTCTCCTGTCCATTTTAGTATATCTGTTGTTGTCCTTGTTCAGGTATTCTTTAGTTAGGTATATATTGAAGCATTATGGGTGAAGCCTCCCTGTCATTTCTAGGAGACACAAACTCATGGAGAATTTCCTTGTCCCCTGTAACAGGAAGGCCGTTTGTTTGTTCTGGCTGCCCAGAACAGAAATAATCACACAGAAACCATATTCATTAAAACACTGCTTAGCCCATTAGCTCTGACTTCTTATTGGCTAACTCTCACATCTTAATTTAACCCCATCTCCAATTATCTGTGTTTAGAATGCTGTTAGGAATAGGCTGGTTTAGTGGAGAAGTGTGGTGGTAGTAGGTGCGTCTTGAGGTCCCATGACCTCACTTACTATGAATTGTTGTCTGGGTTTATATACAATACCAGGTATGGTTTATCTCCTGTTGAGCAATTAAGTCCTTAAGTCCAGTCGGAGAGGTGTTGGTTGCCACCAATATATGAAGGCCACTATGGCACACTTAGGGATATCAAGCCAGCTTGTGGCTGTTGTGGTTCACAGGCATCACAGTTGGATAGGACTATTGTTTTCTTCATTCCCTTTGAAGCTTGCAAAACACCTTCTTGTACCCTGAAAGTTAGCCCTCGGGGGTTGGGGGAGGCTTTCCTCTGACCAAATGCATGGTGTCTTCCTTACCATCAAGCTCTGGGAAGCAGCCAGGGGCAACTGCAGTAGACTATATTGTTTGGGGAGACTTGTGGACTTCTCTGGTACTGAAGCTTTTGTTGCAAATTGTATGGCTCATCTACTGAGTATTACCAGTCCAAGTGGCTTAAAATCACTTGAACCATGTATCTATACATATGCACTTATAAGTATCATATGTGATTTTAGGTAAATAAAAGTATTATTCCTTACAACTTTTTAAACATCCTTAGTGTTATTTTACCCCCATCCTTCTGTAGGACCTCTCTCTCCCCTTCCCAATTTTCTCCCTTTCCCATTTATTTCCATTTCTCCTTCTTATCATTTGTATTATGCCGGTCTCCTCTCTGGCACTTCTTCCCCCGATCATTGTACCAGAATACATGCAAATATATTCCTGTGGATGTATGATGTTTGTCTATGTTGGCTTCCTTAGGCTAAGTGCTATTTCATCCTTTGATTGTAATTAAAATAGCAAATAAGATAGTACCAAAACTATTTTAAACCATTGCAGGCAAGGCTACTAATTTAATTGATGACTTTCAACTACTTCAATGAGAAACACATGTCTTCATATTAGTTATATGAAAATACTATGGATATACTAGTTAGAAAAGCCAATGGTATGGAACACAACAGACTGATGGAAGTAAATTTATTTTTATGCCCATTATATACTCATAATTTTAGAATACATCCTTTAAGAAACACATGTCTTTAAGAAACTTATGGGTAGTGCTGAACTACTAAGAAACCTCTTAAACTTTGGCTATTTTCTATTTGTAAAATCTCTGTCAAGATCTTGTGAGACTTAAAATAATAAAGTCCAAACAACTCCAAAGGATTTGTATAAATACAAATGCTGCTAAGTGGAAGGCCATAGAAATGTATGCCAGGATTAAAATAAACCCACCATGCCTTTAATTAGACACATACTCATATCATAGCGGTAGTGCCAAGCCCAATGCAGCCAGCCTGGGTTTAAAGTCATGGCTGACACTGAATTTCCATGCATTATGTGCTGATAAAATTGGCCAAGCTACTTTATGGGTGGTCTAGATCACTGAGAAGAATAAGATAGAGCAATAGGATTTGACTCTTAGTTTGAAGCGTCAGATAATATCCTCCTCACAAAGTTAAAATGTGTGAGTGATCCAGTTTAGGGCAAGAAGGGCTTTACTTTCTAATTTGTCAAAGCCAGAGGTTTGGTGATGTCATCCCCTCTTACCTTGTATGTCCTCAACTTCTTGACTTACCTTTGCTGTGGGCTTTCAAGATGACAGCTGTTGAAGCCACCATTGAAGACTGTTGTGACCAATTAGAAGACAGAAATATCCAATAATATTATCTTAAGAAATAATATATTTTCATTATTATTATTCTTGTAATACTTGTAGTGTCCCCTATGTCCCTTCTATTCAGAATGTGGAGACACTTGAAGAAGACCTCAATCGAACTGATGTATGTGTGCCTAACTTCCTAAGGTTGGGTGACAAGGCTACCTAGAATAATCCTGATGAGCTTAGATCAGTCCAGACCCTGTGGAGTAGCTCAGCCTCTGTGAAGATTGTGGCACTGGGAAGGCAAGGCAGTTGAACAAGCTGTCATATTCCGATCAAGGAAGAAAGGAAGACACACGACTGTTAGTTTGACAACACTATTGCTATTTCTCGGGACTTGGAGCTCCTCAGTCATGTGAAGGTGGTAGTTGCTATTTATATTTCCGGAAACATTAGAATAATCATATGTGTTTATCTACATCTGGACTTTGTCACACATGGGGTGGCAGGAGGCAAATTCAAAACAGAACCTCATGGTTCTTTTTTAAGCTAGTCAAATAGTTTAAACCTTTCCTACTTTATTTTAGTTTGAATTGGGGGTCCCTAAGAGGAATGCAGTTTACTAAACTTAAGAATTTTAAGACTTATACTTTTACCACAGAGTCAAACTCAGTCAGTCCTGGAAAGAAAATAGCTAACACCAAGAATCACATTTGCACACATTCAAAAAGGTACTGGTGACCATTGATTAGTAGATTCAGTGGAGCACAGTTTCTTTCTCCAAAACTATTAAAATTACCTAGCATAGGGCCACTGCTAAGTACTTAAATTCTTAAACTTCAATTGTCCCAATATTGGTTAACCTCGAAGCTAAAACCCATGGATGTGGCATATATTTAATTACATAAATAAAACAACAAAAATATGGCCAAGTCTCCAGACCATGTCCTTTATCCCACAGTCTCCTTCCTCATGCTTTCCATATTTAGAGTGTGGGCTGGATTTGCTCTGTGAGCCAGGCAGTGCTGGGCAGAGCACTGCTGCATTGGAGCTGATCTAACTGACAATGTCCTTCGGTGTTTGTCTTCATAGTATTGTGTCCTCCCTGTCTACTCTCAAAGACTACTGACCGAAAACCTGATTTTCACAGAGTCTGCTCAGGTGGAAATGTTCCTTCTTTCAGAACATCATCTTGCAGGCGTCCTACGTCAACCCTTACTAGGAGCAGTACAGTTAGAAGAAGATATTTTTAAAGATTTATTTATTTTTTAACTTATGTGCATATGTTTGTGCCTGTGTATGCCACGCGTGCACAAGTGCCCACGGAGGCCATAGGGTTTTTTGATCCCCTGGAATAGGAGTTAAAATCAGTTGTGAGCTTTCTGATGTGGGTGGTGGGAACTGAACTCAGGTCTCCTGGAAGAGCAGACCATGATCATAACTGCCGAATCATCTCTCTAGCCACTGAGGAAGATATTTTTTAAAGTAATGTATGGGGAGGAAAGTATTGCTTTTTAGCTTTCTGGCTACTACAGTTCATATATGTTGTTGTTTCCAAACAACAATGAAGACAATCGGTAGAAGTCTGTATGTATTTAAAAATGTTCTTAGCAACACAGTTTTCTGAAATGAAGCTTTTATCTTCAGGAAGTGACACATTAGAAACTCTAGACACGAAAATGGAGATCAGCCAGGTTGGGTGACACATGCCTGAAATCCCAGAACTTGGGAGGCTAAAGCAGTGTGTGTGCGTATGCGTGTATGGTGTGTGTGTGAGAGAGAGAGACAGAGAGAGAGAGAGGACAGAGAGAGATAAGGAGGGAGGGAGGGAGGGAGGGAGTTGGGGGTAAGGGTGTGTGAGACTAACCTGTATGGAATAGAAAGCTCTGGACCCGGATGAGTTACAGTGTTGAGATACTGTTTTAAGGCAAAGGAGAAGGGGACTTTTAATTGGCTTATCTTCATTCTCTTAGAATTGCATAGTTTGATTTGGCATGAATATTTATATTTTATGGTTTTCTTTACAGTAAGAGATATTTTATTTGCTGTTTGGTTTAGTTAAAAAGGCTTGACTGGCATCTTTCATGAGCTTTTCCCTGTCCATATAGTTATCAAAAAGCAAAGAGCCCCAAGTACACCACAGGTCCAATGCCAACCATTCTGCCACTGTGTATATGCATTCCTCCATCCAGCTCTTTTTTTTATCTTTATAGCGACAGTAAGTGTCTATATACCCTCTTGACAACCATGTGGGGTAATGTGAATATACATAGAACATGCTTAGTGCACTGCACAACCCATGGGAACTATCCACAAACACTTGGAAGACCTTAGTCATTTCTGATACCATGGACTAAATGTACATTTGAAACAAATACTGTTGAAACTTAGAATTATCATAGTGGTACCTGGTATTCTGACGCAACTATTAATGGGATAATTTTCTTGTCCATGTGGAACTGGTAGAATGTGCATGAATTTTGACTTTTCCTATTTAGTAATCTGTTTTAAAATAATTTCTTTCATTCTGCAACACACACATCCCTTGGTGTCTGTAACAGACAACTGATCAGACCTGTCACTCACAAACACCTTGCGCAGCTCTGAACAAAGGCATGCTCGTAGTTTTGAGGCACAGTCTTATGGAAAGAGAATGAACTAAAGAGATGATCTGAAGCCAGGTGGTGGTGGCGTATGCCTTTAGTTGTAGCATTTGGGAGGAACAATCAGGTGGATCTCTGAGTTCAAGGCCAGCCTGGTCTACAGAGTGAGTTCCGGGACAGCCAGGGCTGTTACACAGAGAAACCCTGTCTCGAAAAACAACAACAACAACAACAACAAAAACAAAAATGAAAACAAAGAAACAAAAAGATGTCTGGTTTACTTTGTCATTGTCTCTGAGATTTTGGCCAAGTGCTTTGAGTAGCCCCACTCCTGCCTTAGCGATTCTCTGAAGCTGTACTCCAGTCAGCAAACCTCTATTTGCATTTGTATTATCACCAGCAAAGGTCTGGAAGTGTTATTTCTGTTGCTTCATGTAAAACTCAAGGCCAGACATTTCCCCTGTGGATAAGGACATGGGGTTGTTAGGGTGGTCAGAACCAGGCAAATCCTTCTGTTTTTACTTCAGAATTTTACTTGTGTTTGATTCCTGGGTGATCAAAAATATCCTTCTTAAGGGAAAATCATCACCCATGCCATTTCCTGCAGATGGACTTTGTGAGATGTGAGACATGTGGATTCAAGGACTTTGGCTTCTACAAGAGGTTTCAGGAGATGTTTGATCAAACACTTTCATCTGAGAAACCGGGAAAGTGAGGCTCAGAGAGGGAGAAGAGATTGGCCAAGTGATAAAGTACCTATAAGTGCCATAGGTGTTTACTTTTGATCCATTTTACCCATAAGTGCCACAGAAAGCCATAGGTATTTGCTTTCCATCCATCTCACCCATAGGTACCACAGAAAGCATTAGGTGTTGACTTCCAATCCATCTTAGTTTCTACGTGGCTGTTTTTTTTCTTTTAGCTTTATTTCTTTTTATTGAAAATAGTTTTTTTCTCTTATAATATATTGATTACTGTTTCCCCTCCCCCAACTACTCCCTCATTGTCCCCACTTCACCACCCACTCAAATCCACAGTTCTTTTCTCATTAGAATGCAAACAGGCATTTAAAATGATAAAATAAAATAAAAACAAACATACCAGAATAGGAAAAAAACAAACAGAAAAACAAGCTAAAGAAAAGCATAACAAACAGATACAGTTGCTAAAATACATTCACACAAAGAGCCCCCCAAAACAAAATCAGAAACCATAAATATATAAGTAAAACATTAGTAAAGTAAAAAACTAAAAAATAACACAGACAAAGCATTATGAGACAAACAACAAGCAAAGAAACAAAACCCCCCAAAACAAAACAAAAAACCCTTAAAAATACTATTAAATTTGTTTTTTGTTGGTCATCTACTGCTGGGCATGCATCTTACCCTTAATAGAGGTTTGTTTCCCCAGTGAGACTCCCTTGGAGACAACTAAATTTCCATTTGCAAGTGGTTATCTATTAGAGATGGCTTTAGGATAGGCTTGGGGGCCTATGACTGCTCCCCTTCTCAGCATTGGTACCCCATCTGGCTTAGACCTGTGCATGCTGCCACAATTTCTGCAAGTTTATACGTGTGTCACTTCTGTTGTGCACTATTTACTGCTGGAGGAAGTGTCTGATGATGGCAGAACAAGGCACTGATGTGGGAGTATAGTAGGAAGTCATGAGGGCTCATTTTATTGCTATATTTCTTTAGCAGAACAGTAGTATTTGGTTTTCCCCTAAGTCCATTGCCTACTTAGTCTCAGGTTCTTTTTTTTTTTTTTGAGCAGCTTTTTAATTTATTTTTTCCTCTTGATATTTATTGAGCTCTACATTTTTCTCTGCTTCCCTCCCTGCCACTCCCCTCCCTCCTTCAACCCTCCCCCAAGGTCCCCATGCTCCCAATTTATTCAGGAGATCTTGTCTTTTTATACTTTCTACTTCTCACATAGATTAGATCTATGTAGGTCTCTCTTAGTGTCCGTATTGTTGTCTAAATTCTCTGGGATTGTGGTTTGTAAGATGGTTTTCTTTGCCTTATGTTTAAAAACCACCTATGAGTGAGTACATGTGATAATTGTCTTTCTGTGTCTGGGTTACCTCACTCAAAATATTGCTTTCTAGTTCCATCCATTTTCCTGCAAAATTCAGGCTGTCATTATTTTTTTCTGCTGTGTAGTACTCTGCTGTGTAGTACATTGTGTAAATGAATCACATTTTTTTTATCCATTCGTCGATTGAGGGGCATTTAGGTTGTTTCCAGTTTCTGGCTATGACAAATAAAGCTGCTATGAACATAGTTGAGCACATGTCCTTGTGGCATGATTGAGCATCTTTTGGATATATACCCAAAAGTGGTATTACTGGGTCTTGAGAAAGGTTGTTTCCTAATTTTCTGAGAAATCGCCACACTGACATCCATAGGGGTTGTACCAACTTGCATTCCCACCAGCAATGCAGAAGTGTTCCCTTTTCCCCACAGCCTCTCCAGCGTAAGTTGTCATCAGTGTTTTTGATCTTGGCCATTCTTACAGGTGTAAGATGGAATCTCAGAGTTGTTTTGATTTGCATTTCTCTGATGACTAAGGATGTTGAACATTTCTTTAAGTGTCTTTCAGCCATTTTAGATTCCTCTGTTGAGAGTTCTCTGTTTAGGTCTGTGCTCCATTTTTTTTTATTGGATTATGTGTTCTTTTGGTGTCCAATTTCTTGAGTTCCTTGTATATTTTAGAGATCAGACCTCTGTCTGAATGTGGGGTTAGTGAAGATCTTTTCCCATTCTGTAGGCTGTCGTTTTATCTTGTTGATCGTGTCCTTTGCTTTATAGAAGCTTTTCAGTTTCAGAAGGTCCCATTTATTAATTGTTTCTCTCAGTGTCTGTGCTGCTGGGGTTCTATTTAGGAAGTGGTTCCCTGTGCCAATGCGTTCAAGCATACTTCCCACTTTCTCTTCTATAAGGTTCAGTGTGGCTGGCTTTATGTTGAGGTCTTTGATCCATTTGGACTTGAGTTTTGTACATGGTGATAGATAGGGGTCTATTTTCATTTTTCTACATGTTGATATCCAGTTATGCCAGCACCACTTGTTAAATATGCTTTCTTTTTTCCATTTGATATTTTTTGCTTCTTTATCAAATATCAAATATTCGAAGATGTGTGGACTGATATCCGGGTCTTCTATTCAGTTCCATTGGTCCTCCTGTCTGTTCTTATGCCAGTACCAGGCTGTTTTAAACTCACCTAAGAGAACTAGACGACAGGAAATAATCAAATTGAGAGCTGAAATCAACAAAATAGAAACAAAGAAAACAATAAAAAGAATCAGTGAGACAAAGAGCTGGTTCTTTGAGAAAATCAACAAAATAGACAAACCTTTATCCAAACTAACCAAAAGGCAGAGAGAAAATATCCAAATTAACAAAATCAGAAATGAAAAGGGGGACATAACAACAGACACGGAAGAAATACAGAGGATCATCAGGTCATATTTTGAAAACCTGTACTCCACAAAATTGGAAAACTTAAAGGAAATGGACAACTTTCTGGATAAATATCAATTACCAAAATTAAATCAAGACCAGATAAGCAAATTAAACAGACCTATAACTGCTGAAGAAATAGAAACAGTCATCAAAAGTCTCCCAACAAAAAAAAAGCCCAGGACTAGATGATTTCAACTCAGAATTCTACAAGACTTTCAAAGAGGAACTAATACCAATACTCCTCAAATTATTTCACACAAGAGAAACAGAGGGAACATTGCCAAACTCTTTTTATGAGGCTACAATTACCCTGATACCCAAACCACAGAAAGACAATACTAAGAAAGAGAATTACAGACCAATCTCACTCATGAACATTGATGCAAAAATACTAAATAAAATACTAGCAAATAGAATCCAAGAACACATCAGAACCATCATTCACCATGACCAAGTCGGCTTCATCCCACAGATGCAGGGATGGTTCAACAAATGAAAATCTGTCAACGTAATCCATCATATAAACAAGCTAAAAATTAAAAACCACATGATCATCTCATTAGATGCTGAAAAAGCATTTGACAAAATACAACATCCCTTCATGATAAAAGTCTTGGAGAGAGCAGGGATACAAGGAACATACCTAAACACAATTAAGGCAATATACAGCAAGCCAACAGCCAACATCAAACTAAATGGAGAGAAACTTCCAGCGATTCCACTGAAATCAGGAACAAGACAAGGTTGTCCACTCTCTCCATACCTATTCAATATAGTTCTTGAGGTCCTAGTTACAGCAATAAGACAGCAAAGAGAGATCAAGGGAATACAAATTGGAAAAGAAGAAGTCAAACTCCCACTATTTGCTGATGATATGATAGTTTACGTAAGTGATCCCAAAAATTCTACCAAGGAACTTCTACAACTCATAAACACATTTAGCAAGGTAGAAGAATATAAGATTAACTCAAAAAAAATCAGTAGCCCTCCTGTACACAAATGATAAAAGAACTGAGGAAGAAATCAGAGAATCAACACCCTTCACGATAGCCACAAATGGCATAAAATATCTCAGAGTAACTCTAACCAAACAAGTAGAAGACTTGTATGACAAGAACTTTAAATCTCTGAAGAAAGAAATTGAAGAAGACACCAGAAAATGGAAAGACCTCCCACGCTCTTGGGTAGGCAGAATTAATATAGTAAAAATGGCAGTCCTACCAAAAGCAATCTACAGATTCAACGCAATGCCCATCAAAATCCCAACAAAATTCTTCAAAGACCTCGAAAGAACAATACTCAACTTCATTTGGAAAAGCAAAAAACCCAGGAAGAGCCAAAACAATCCTGGGCAACAAAAGAACTTCTGGAGGCATCACAATCGCTGACTTCAAACTCTGCTACAGAGCCACAGTACTGAACTCTACTACAGAGCCACAGTACTGAACAATACTACAGAGCCACAGGACTGAACTATACTACAGAGCTACAGTACTGAACTATATACTACAGAGCTACAGTACTGCACTATACTACAGAGCTACAGTACTGAACTCTACTACAGAGCTACAGTACTGAACTGTACTACAGAGCTACAGTACTGAACTGTACTACAGAGCTACAGGACTGAACTATACTACAGAGCTGCAGGACTGCAAACAGCTTGGTCTCAGGTTCTTGCCCATATGGCAATGTCAGCTTCCATCTCAAAGAGATATCCAATCAGATAGCGGCACTATCATTGCTGCTGTAAGCCAAATTGTTTTTTAAAGTTAAGGTGATTGACAACAAGATGACTTAATACATAATGGCACTTGTTATACAAGCTGATGACCTGAATTTCTTCGTCTGTTTGTTTTTAATTATCATTTTTATTAAAAATTTTTTCATACAATATATTCTGATTATGGTTCTCCCTCATCACCCCCTCTGATCCTCCTCACTCCCTCCCCCTCATCCTTTCTTGCTCTCTTTCATTAGAAAACAGTCATCTAAAACAAAAATAAGAAAAAGACTGAATAGAACAAAGCAAGCATAATTCTGAAGAGCCAAACATTAAAAAATTAAAAGCACAAGAAACACAGAAACACACAGAATGGCAAACACAAAAATCCTATAAAAACATAAAATTGGAAACCTTAATATATAAGCAGGGTAAAAAAAATGCCCAGACAAAGCATTATAAGGCAAAAACAAACAAACAGAATACCCTCCAAAACTACCTTTGAGTTCTTTCTGGCTTGATTATCTACTGCTGCATACAGGGCCTGGCCTTTAGAGTGGTTTGTATACACAGTGAGACTCCCTTGGGAAGAAATTAACTACTCTATAAGTGGCTGTCAGTTGGTGAGTTTCTGGGTTAAGGATGAGGGCTTATGTCCACTTCCACTCTTCGCATTGAGATCCCATCATACCCAGGCTGGTGTAGGCCCTGTACACGTTGCCACAGTATCTGTGGATGACATGAATTTGATCCCTGGTTCCCATGGTGAAAGGAGAGAACTGACTCCAAAAAGTCGGCCTTTGATCCATACACATGTTCTGTGGCACGCATGTGACCCCCCCACATGCACACACATTCACACACACACACACACACACACACACACACACACACACAAAGAAAGAAAAGAAATGAGATCATTAAAGCATTAAAGTAATAGAGCTTGCCTCCAAACCACTTATTTGACAAAAAGGGAAATGGAGACTTGAGGCAGTTTTGCAAATTTTCCCTTCCTAGAAGATGGCAGACCCGGACATGTAATTCATATTTCAGTGCTCTCTCTAACCCACATTGCAGTCCAAATGTGCCCATAAAGGGAATTCATTCTCAGCGATGGGTTTTGGATGGTCTTATTGCCCCTATTCTTCCTTGTCTATCTGTGATACAAACTACTATGCGCACTAAACACCTGGCTGCAGCCCAGGTGACATCCAAACATGATGACTCCTTCGCCAAGGTGATTCATGGCTCTGGCTTGTGAGAAGAGGGACTTCTGAGACTCCTTCTGTTTACTTTCCAGCCACTTGTTAGTCGTTGTATGTGTGGAAGCGTCAACAGTCACCACTCTGCTGATAGATGGTCTGATTAGTCAAGCCGGAGCCCCTGCTCTCAGGAGTGATAAATCCCAGCAAAGCCTACCCTGTTCTCTGCCACGATGCCTGGGAGCCTTCCAATTCATCCCTCAGCAGTAAATTTGGCTCATAGTCATGCTTCTAGCTAGTAATGGAATGGTTTTATAGTATTGCTAAAGGGCTTTCCTTATGAAAATTATCTTAACACTGCCTTGATCTTACCATATACAGCCCACTCACATCCAAGTAAGGACATTGAGGTGCGAATGCTTGAGAGCCATGCAGTTTCCTTCATATTCTGTAGTGTTTCCCCCTTCCCGTGAGTCCATGATGTCTTCAGAGTCAGCATAGCACTTCACAGCATCTGAATAGGTCTGAATGCTGGACGTGGGCTGACTTGAGTTGTAAACACTGATCTGTTGTGTAACTGTGAACACAGCACTTAACACTTTGTACACCTTGGTCCTTCATTCGTGAAGTTGGGGCAACAGTAGCATCTAAGCTTGGAGTGATTAGATGAAGGGATGCGAGGGAATGAGTCACCCTAATGTATAATGTAAGGACAGTGGAGCAGCCACTAACGAAGATGGTGGTAATGATGATAACAGCCTTTTGCACATTTTATGTAACTATTTCTTTTATAGCTCACATCAAAGTCACAATAGTGTCTGATGCTTTCTTTCCACCATTGCTCCCCCATAGCTTTCTAACGCATTTCATTAATGAAAGGAAATGCACTTGCTGAGTAGATATGAACTGATGCCTACATACTCTAAAGATTCATGGGTTGCTGCCTAGATAACCATAGTTTTTTAGGGCACATGAACTATACTCACTTTTTTTTAATCACCCAGCAATCAATACTTATTTTTAGTCTAGATATTGTACTAAATGATGAGAATGCAGCCTCAAAAGATAAGTCAAAAGTATAGAGATGGATGTACTAACAATGTAAAGGTTAGGGAGGATGTGGGTGAAACAATATCTTTTGGACGTGGCAAGACCTTTAAAGTCATGAACTTACAGCAGCTATGGTTGTTTGTATAATATCAAGCCTGCAAACATTTATCATGGGTGGGGTTAGGGTTAGGAGTCTCCACTTCTAGCTGAGCTGTTCCTGGGAGTCTATGACTGTTAGGAGAAGGAAAGTCAGTGTCCTTTAGAGTTGTGGTCCCTGAAAGGATGACCATGCTTTTGTGGATAGCCGCACACCCGTGTATTTATGGGCAGCATTAATTAGGTACAGTGAGTTACATATTTGTTTATAAATGGACATGAAGTTGGCAGGGAGATGTGAGAGAAAAGAGGAGGAATTGGAAGAGAGAATGTGGGGTCTATATGCCTGAAATATATTGTATGCATGTCTCAAAGAACAAAATAAAATATTACATTAAAATACCTGGAAATATAGCTCAGTGGCAGTGTTTGTGTTTCACTGTAAGGCTTTAAATTAAAGTTGCAGCACCAACAAACAAACAAAAGTTCTGATAAGATGCTTGAAGAACCCATCTGAAAACAGAACAGTTTATTGGATTCAGGAGAAGAATCCTATGTCTGATATTAACAAACCAAGGTGAACAGTAAATGTAATAACAGAACACAACACCTTGAAGTCTTGAAGACACATGGTTTTCTTGTTTTTATACATTGAATTTATTTTCAAAGTGTGTTTGTGTAAGTATATTTATTTGTATGTATTTAAGGATATGTGGGGGGGGGTGCATGCACGTGCCAGAGGTAGCATCCTCAGGAACACGGTCTACTTCCTTTGATCAGGGTCTCATTATCTGAATACACCAATAAGGCTAGAATAGCTTACCAGCAAGCCCCAGAGGTCTACCTGTCTCCCTGTCTCCAGCTCTGTGATAACAAGTGTTCCAACAGGATTGATATTTTCACACATGTTCTGGAGAGCAAGCTCAGGTCCTCATGCTTATGGGGAAATCACTATAGACTGGACTCTACAGCCTTCTACCTTGAATTTCTTACAGCCAATATTCTTTAATAGTAAAGCCCTGGCCTTTGACTTTAACAGTCGCAAGAAAGCATGAATGTGTATTGTTTTCCTTGTAAGCTGGTTCAGGCAGGTTGAGATTTCTACTCTACTTTCAAAGTTGAAAGGGTAAAATAACGACTAGTCTTTCAAAGTCGCTGGAGATCCTGCTGAAAATATCTGCTTAAACATCTGCAGAATCCATGGCAACACTCATTTCAAACAGCACTCCATAGAGATTCCAGGCTGCTCTCCGAAAGTGTCAGTCTCACCGTTGACACGCAGGGTCCTTAAGGCCAAGCCACTTCCCTCACTGTACACCATAAGCCAGCAGACACACCTGGGCAGTACGAAGTGCAAATGCTCTCTCTGTTTGTCACCATTGTCATTAGTTCTGCCTGAATATTTATTACAGTCAAAAGTGCACACATCTCCCTTATCATGGCTTTCAAGAGGGCTAAATTTCCAGCAATATTTGCATTTTTATAAATTCCGGTGCTGCAGAGTAGAGGCTATTGAGATTACAAGTAAGAGGTGCGATTACTAACCAGGTCCGCCCAAGCAGAAGTCACTGATTTGAAAACTACGGAGGTATTTTTCACAGATTTTAAGAGCAGGAAGTACAAATTGATTTTTAGGAGAGAGTGGGGCGAGGATCTCGAACTTCATATATCTCTATATTCTAAAGAGACTCTTCATAGTGGTTTCTCCTAGCTTCAGGGTGACCACAGAAAAGTCCTTCAAAGAGTCCAAGAACCTGGATAAGAAGTCTGACTGGCGATCTGGAGTAAGTGTCCAACCTAGTCCAGCTAGAACCAAAGAGGTGGGTTCGTGTTGTGCGACCTTAGCTGCATAAGGTATGTGTGGTGGGTGGAGGTATGGATGGGTATGCAGTCTTAGAAAGGGTAACTGATGGGTCCTGCAGACAATCTGAATGTCTGCTGTGTAAGCAGATGTCCCGTCGACAAGAGGCAGTTTCAAAAGGAAGTTTCGAAAGATCGATGGAAATGCTTCAACGTTAAAGGACTAGACAGTCAAGTTTTAAAGGTAGACAGAAATTCTTGAGGTGACTCGTAGTTGAGATTCCAGCTTCTCCAAACCCTCCGTGAGTGCTGTCAGGTAAGACCTAGGGTTGTTGAGTTCATCAGGAGCAAAGTTCCTTGATGCCAGGTGCTCCCTATAGAAGTAGCTGCTGGTTGAACTTGTTCAGAACCGCATTGGAAATGCCAGCTGCAGACTTCCCAGAAGACTCTAGTGAAGCTCAAAGCATGGAAGGTTCTATACTCCTCCTTTCTCTGTCAATTGAAACACCCCAGTGACTTCCCCAACAGGAATAGTCTTTTTTATTTCATGGAGTCAATGCTGCACAAAAAATTCCAGCAGGGCTAAAACCATGCATGTGATGGATTATGCTAAGGATGTAGATGTCAGGAGATGGGAGCGATACACACACCTCTTCCCCTTCACACTTGGATTGCTTACTGAGACACACCCTTTACACCATTCCAAGACCTTCTCTTTACTTGACTATGTGAGACAGTCTCCTGGATCAAATCACCCATGTCTCTGAACTGTGGAACACAAGCTATGTGACTCTGCAGAGCTTCTGTCGTGACCCAATGTAAAATGATGATAGTATCTGGGATTCCTATAAGGAGGTTATGTGTGAACCCTGCAGATGTTTCTTGGCATATGGGAAGCCCTCAATAAGTGCTTGCTATTACAGTTATTGCCAGTCTCTGTGAATGGCAATATCAATTACCAGACTTTCAAGCTACGTGTATATTCATGACCCCCCTCTCCAGCAATTATCCATTATAACACCACTAAGGAGGATGATGGTAATAATGCCAGGTGAGACTGATCATTGACTATATGCTAAGCTTTAATTTACACAGAACACTTTACATGTATTTGATTCCTTTAATTTGCATCTCCACTTTAATGATGAGAAATATGAAGTTCACAAAATAATGTCATTCTGGCATGTGAGAGGGAAGGGCAGAGCCACAATTTAAGTCCAGGCTTGTCTGATGCTGAAACTCAATGGAACCGATATAAGACTCTATCCAAAATCAGTCTGTTTGCCTCTGAAGAATCTATTTAGTCAGTTTCCCCACGATGGCCCCATCTGTGCTCCCAGTCTTTAGCTTTCCCTTCCACACCCTTTCTCCAAACTCCTCTCTCTCAAAGTTATTTTTGTAAAAAACTCAACATGCAAAAAAAATCACAATTTTGCCCTTTTCAAAAGATGCTGGCTTTTCACAACCAACATTCCCAACTTTGGCTCCCTTTCTATCTTGGTACTGTGAATTCTTCCTATGTCTACATTTTTAGTCACACCATTGACTTTGCCAACTATTGAACGTACTTAGCTCGCTAGTCTTCTGAGACCCAGTCAAATACCTGTTATAATTCCCAACTTCATAATCACAATGACTATCTTCCTCTTTATTTTCATAGCACTGATTCATTACACAAACCACTCTAAGTGGTGCATTTGTTATTAGTTCCTCTCCCCTACCTTTATCCACCACAGAGTGTGAATTATTGGAGGGCAAAGAACATTTCCTAATTATTTTGTGATCTTAGATTTGACCTGGATATTCAGCCTCTGTGGTGATTGGAATGAGAAATAACTCCCATAAACTCATGAATTTGAAAATGTTTTTTCTGGATGGTGCTGCTGTTTAGGATGGTGGTTAATCCTTTAGGGCATGGCACCTTATTAAAGGACATATGACAGTGGGGATGGGCTTTGAGATTTACAGCCTTGCCCCATTTCCACTTCACTCCCCATTTCCTGGTGTGCCAAAGAAGTATGATGATGGGCTGGAGAGATGGCTCAGCGGTTAAGGACCTGCTCTTCCAAAGGTCCTGAGTTCAATTCCCAGCAACCACATGGTGGCTCACAACCATCTTTAATGAGGTCTGGTGCCCTCTTATGGCCTGCAGGCATACACACAGACAGAACATAATAAATAATTTTTTTTTTTTTTAAAAAAGAGGTATGATGATCCATCTTTTAGCTCTGGCTCCCTGCTGCCTTGCCACCCCCACCATAACCTCTAACCCTTTAGAAGCATATGCCAAAACCAAGTCTTTTGGTCACATCTCATCACAGCAATGAAAAATAACTAGTACAGCCAATGTAAATATTGAATTTGTTCAGAAATAAGAAATTAATGTACACACTTATGTAACCTCCTGCGGTAGTTTCTAAAATGTGTTCCTAAATGAAAATGTTTCCGTTCTCATTTATGTTCTTTATAGATTTAAATTCGTTTGGTTCTATGGATTTCTTGAGGGCCTATTCTCCTTCCCCAAGAGCCAGAGCCAGTGATTCTGTAGAAAAGTTTATAGCTGCCGCTGAAAGCTTTGTCACTCTCCGAGAAGTAAAAGTTCTTTGAAGTCTTTGCTGCCTAGAAGATTCAGGAGGTGGTAATTAAAGTGATTAACAAGAGAATACGGATATTTAAGTAATCTTCCTACCAGTTATTCATTAGCGGTCTGTACCTCCTAGATAGCAGACTCATTAATTTAAACACATTTCATTATATCTTGGATCTTATTTTCAAAGAATACAAGTCAAAGAGGCTTTCTGAATGGAGGGAGGGTGGAGGAGGGATTAATGGGAAGCCCTTCTCCCTTCTGCATCTGCATCCCATCAGTCTGCTGAGTAAAGTTGTATTTTACTCAGACTCTCTTCAGGGGCAGTTCGATGTGAACTGTGTGTCCCTCTTCTGTCTCTCAGCCAACTGAACCTCAACTTTTTACCTGACAATAAAATGGTTGGGCTGAGCTTATAAAGAAATATGGAAGTACTTTTGTCTCTCTGAAACATAAATTAAGAAAGATTGAGACAAGGGCCAGCTAAGTGGCTCAGTGAATTAAAGAATTTGCCACCACAACTAATGACCTGAGTTCAGTCTTGGGACGCATGGTGTGGAAGGAGAGAACTAAGTCTATATATGTCATACAACAAATAAATGAAAAAGTAAATACAATTTTTAAAAAAAAATTGAAAGAAATACTGAGACAAGAATGCAGTCAGCAGAGAAGGTAGGAATGCTGAGGGGCTCATGGGCTATAGCTTCATATTTTAGGGACAATCTGTGTCAGAATTAATCTAAGTTCTTATTAGAATGCAGATTCTATAGCTATATCATCAGACTTCTGACAATCAGGTGATGAAGACCCATGCTAATTACATTCAGTTATGATAATTATATAGTGGGCATGACTTGGAAAACCATGATGAGCCATGTGCAAGCTGAGGTGTCCAGAGGATAGGCATCATGAGCAAAATTGAATCCTTATGAAGGTTGACACTTAGATAATAAATTTATTGGTATATATTTCTTGCATACAGAAAACCCACTATAACCAAAATTAAAGTTGCAAGAAATGTCTCAGAAAGATATAAAACAGCCCACCAAATCTCAAGGAAATATTAGGTAATAGGAAGGCGTCAGGGGTGCTATAAAGTTGCAGAAGGATTATAGGACCTGAAGTCTTACTAGAACTACATCACAGTCGATAGGTGAGAGCCCTGATTTGTGTTTCCCATCCCAACATTGATCACTTCAAGACTATTCAGCTGAGTGTTGGGATGGAAGAGTGAAAAGCCTGTTGTCTGGCTTACAGCATATGCTGCCACAGGAAAGTGGCACAGCAGCCTCATTGTGTCTGCCTGTCATTCAGGGAAGGAACTCCCTGAAGGTGATTGAGTACCTCAAAGCATGGAGAAAGGATGCTAAATATCTTCTGATCCAAAGTATCCCAAATCAAAGGATGGAGAGCTGGCTCAATGGTTGAGAACACTTGCTGCTCTTCCAAAGGACCCAGGTTTGGTATTCAGTACCTATATGGCTTACTAGAGCCAATAACTCTAGTTCTAGGGCATCTGGCACTCACTCTCTTCTGGACTCTGTGGTCACTACACACACACACACACACACACACACACACACACACACACACACACGCAGGCAAAATACTTTTCCACATAAAAATTTACAAATTAAAAAATTGACCTAGAATTTGACATCTTTGTGTAAATTCTAAATTCTGGCAATGAACTTAATTAAACATGGGACTCTAAGGGTCAAATAATGCATGTCTACAGTCTAGACATCACCTATTATAAACCCTGTTTTAAAGAAGCACTAACATATTAGATGGAAGAATGGCAAATTCCCAGCCTTCCACATGTTGGCATGTGTAGTATGACTATCAGATGCCAGACTAGGTTCAACCATATGGGAAGCAAGGATGGAAGAACCTGGTCTTGTCTAAGTCCACAGACTCCATAGTGATCATTACCCCTGGAAGGCCCAGTGCAAGGCTTCAAGGGGACAATCAATACTCTGGCAATGTATTTTTATTAGTATTTTTTTTTTGTAATTAAGATTGATGCTTCAGAAGGCTCAGTTCCTTTCCAGAAAGCACTCTGGTGCAAGTTTCAAGGTGGGATTAGGTACTGTCTGATTGAATCCTTTTCCTTCTAGTACATCTCTTAACCGGCTCATAGTAAAGGTTTCTCTTTTATTCTTAAATGTGACTGCAAAGTGAATTAAATGCAGCTCTTTGAATAACTGGAAGGAGAGGTAGTAGCTGGAAATTCTCTTTAATGGGTTTATTGTTTGAAATTGAAATATTTGAACATGAGACTCCACGGTCACAGATTCATTCAGTGCAGGCTGTCAACTGTCCGTTGCCCGCTGTCTGTCCTCTATAACTCCCTGGTTAGTAAATGAAGCCTTGCATTTGAATAAATACATTTGGGCCTAATTTCTGCCTTTTCTTGCTGTGAAAGAGCTGTCAAATTTGAAGTGTAATGACTGTATGATTTCTTATGATGGCCCTCAAAATACCTCAGAAACAGATTTGAATGCTGTCTAAGTAAGTTCTCTGTGGGGTTCAGACCCATTTACAGGACCCTTTAGGCTTCTACACAACAGTGTAAGAACTCATTGCCAAGAAACGAGTATAAAGCAGTGTTACAGGGAGGGATAGGCAAATCGGAGCCTCTAGGAGCCCAGAAAAATGGAAAAAAAAAATGACATTATTCTAGTCAGAGTTCTCTGTTGCCATGAGAAAACTGATCGGCCACTGGTCCTGGGTTGTACAGTGTGTAGGTAGCCTAAATGCCCCTGCTATCCCATAGGCAGACTTATCTGGAAACATGACCACATGAATGTCCTGAACGTCCCCATATGAATTAATTTTTGAGCATTCAACTCCATTTAACCCTGTGAAATAAGAATTCATCCCATAGGTTCTAATTTTTTTAATATTTAGATTTATTTCTATGTATGCATCTGTCTGTCTGGGCCAGGGCATGTGACTGCAAGTTGCCCACTGAGGCCAGAAAAGAACCCTAGAGCCAGGAAGTTGTGAGTCACCCAAATTGGTACTAGGAACCAAACTATGGAACAGTGAACACACTGAACCACAGAACCATCTTTCCAGCCTCACACATCTATGGGGCAATATTTTACAGGCCACATATTTCTGCATTGTACCAGCAGCCAGCCTCTCAAGTCACAATAGCAACAGAGAAGCTAAAAGCATCTTCAGACGGGCTGTCGGCCCGTCTCTGAAGGTCAGGATATGCTGCTTCTTTCTTTGTCATTATGTAGATCACCTGAGAAGAGGTGTCCATTCCAAGCTAGTGACAGAGCTGTGGAAATGGACTTTAGTCCTGCTACCCCAGAAACAGGATGCTAATAAACTTCCCCTTCAGTTTACCTTGGGGGATAAAAGGTATTTGGCTAATAAACGTGGGTGGTCTTCAGGATTTGAATGAACCCTGAGACTCCCTTCCAATATTGCTGTGCGAACTATGTCTCAATTATTCATGCTCTGACATGCTGATCCAGAGAGGGAAAAATAGTTTATGTTGGGACATCGGACCCCGACACACACCCATAGCAGGTTCTTGGTCTTTTCCACTACTGGGTGTCTAGTTTGAGCAAGTCAAGCTAATTATGGAACAGAGAAGGTACTGGGATGAATAAAGAATCTACATTCTACTTCCAGCTCTGTTAACAGAAAAGGAGAATTAACTTCATCTTCTTGGCATTCTGGGCCTTACAAAGCAGTCCCTGTTTTAAAGGACATAGAATGAACTATTCATACCAGCCTATGTTCCCTTGAATCTTGGGACTCTACTGAAATGCCTTGAAGATTTGAGAAATGACAGCAACAATAAAGTTTGAAAGTCAATGGCTTTGATAATCCATAAGGATTTCCTCCCTGTCATGTGCAAGTTTTTGCTTTATTATAAAAAACTAGCAAAACTACATACTGGCATTCAGGTATGTTATAGCAAGCATAGATGATGATGTTTTGGGGCTTCCCAGGAAGAGACTAGAGATGTGTGATGGCTTCTTCCTACCCTGAAAATTGTATAAGAGAGATAATCTTGATCACATCTGTCTGGCTCTCACGGAGCTGCTGGCATCCAGTGCGTGATACAAGACACATCAGAAGCTCAGAACATTCTAAATGTGTGAGTGAAGAGGCAAATGAAGGAATGTGTGGATTTCATCTCAGTGGCTTTGGTTTGGACTCTAGAATTTAATTCTGAAAATGTTCTCAGCAAAACGTTTTGCCTTTGCTTCTTTTCTACTTGGTAACTTCTAAGAATTTTGTTCTTGAGATAATTTAGATCACTTAACTTGTGATTAAATTGCCCCACTGTCCCAGGTAAGTATGAGTAACTTTAGACAAGGCAAAGTACAGCTTAGTCTATGCTATTTTTCAAATGGGGACTATGAATATCAAGAGTGT
Source organism: Ondatra zibethicus (assembly GCA_004026605.1). NCBI lineage: Eukaryota > Metazoa > Chordata > Mammalia > Rodentia > Cricetidae > Ondatra > Ondatra zibethicus. The sequence goes on along the minus strand of PVIU01005504.1, from coordinate 78,131 downwards.
TTTGGCATGACTTCTATAGTTCTGTATTTGTTGATTAATTCCTGTAGTCACCCAGAAGACTTGTTCTCTAAACTGTGTTCCATGCTAGGGGACTGACGACTGGCAGTGCACAATCATTTAGATGACGTTCACATGTGAAAAGGCAGTTACACCAGTGTAGAATAATTAAGTGTCTTGAGGACATAGGATGGACTGAGAGCCACGGTAGTGAATTGCTTCCATTGAATAGTTCTAGAGGCAGTTAATTAGTGATGCCTAACAATTCACTCCTTTCTGAAAGGCGGTTTAAAGTTTGTGTGGTCTGATATGTTGTAAATGTGATTTTCTAAACTTCTGTTTGGCCGTTTTGCCTGTGTCAGCATAGCTACTAGAGTTTAGCAATGCTAATCGTGAAGTTATTGACGAAGGAGAGAAGTGAACAGGGTGGTGACAGCAGGGTAAGTTACTCTTTCTTCTGTGGGAAGGACCATAGCTCCTTCTGTGGGAGAAAATGGGATGCTGAGTACCTACATTGTCTTATCCTCTTAGATGAAAGCCAAACTAAGAAGGAAGAGAAGGAATAGAAATGGCTCCTGAGTGGAGAACAGCAAGAATACGTCTACTTGATTCAATAAAGGTGGTCTAGGAAGGACTTGCTGGAGCTTAACATGGGGGAACATTCTAGAGGAGTTTTCAAGGCCATGAGAGGAAAGCACCACATGTCTGCAGAACCTGAGAAGTTGCCTATGGCTGTGGAGAGTGGAACAGGAAAAGGGACTGTAGACTGCCTGCTATGCTAAGGACATTCTGACCATCAAGTAAAAGCCTTTTTGGCATGTGACTCCAGAAAGATACACTGGAAACGGTGTTAGAAACTAAACCTACTGACACACCCCTACCACCTGAGAAGTTAATTTGATGAGATAGGAGTGATAGAATTCATTGAATAATGAATCTGCATAACTATGAGGAATCTGTAAATAATCTCTGTTCCACAGGTGACTCTGTTTTAGCAAGCCAGTGTATCTTCGCACTAATCCTAGGGCTTTGAGAACGTTAACTAACATAAAAAAGCATTGTTTCAGAAAGCCTCTATTTTTAGAAGTGCTATTAGCAGAAGCATCGCTCTAACCTTTTCCTTGTTCTCTCTGTGGCATGCACATTAATTAACACTTCCACCCTACAAGAATGTGTTTCTTCCCATGTGCTGGCGGTGGTATTTCAGAAGCTTGCTGTAGATTAGAAACCACCAGAAAAATAGATCTGAGTGATTTAAAAAGCATTCTTTGCTGCGTGTAACTTCCTGTTTAGACCTGCCCCCCCCCCCATATCACAAGAAGGGCAGTGAAATTTAAACTTACCTTTGGTACCTGATTTGTCAACTTTTAAAAATCCTGTTTTAAAACAGTTCATATGGGATGTAGAAAGAATAATTACCTAATCAATTGCAATCAATTTTAAATTTTAAAGAGCCAGTGGTGGTTTTGATAAGAATGGGTACTATAGGCTCTTATATGTAAATGCTTAGTCACCAGGGACTAGAACTGTTTGAAAGGATTAGAAGATTAGGAGGTGTGGTCTCTTGCAGAAAGTCTGTCCTTGCGGGGTGGACTTGAGGTTTCAAAAGCCCACACCAGGTACAGAATTCCTTCTCTGCCTACTGATCAGGGTGCAGCGCTCAGTTACTCTTCCAGTGCTTGCCTACACGCTGCTGGACTTGTTGCCATGATGGCAGTGCATTAAACTTCTGAAGTTGTAAGCCAGACCCAAATTAAATGCTTTCTTTTCTAAGAGTTTCCTTGGTCATGGTGTCTCTTCGCAGCAATAGAACACTGACTAACATAGATCCAAAAATTTGCATAGTTCACGTTCTTACCATGGTTCTTCATAATATATATAGCTAATTTTTACTATTTTCCTTTTATTTTCCCTGTCTCCTTAAAGCTAATACCTGCAAAGATGGAAGGAGGGACTCAGAGTGACCATCTTCCTCACTGCTGACTTTCATTGATTAGATTCATTGAAATGGGGAGTCAATCATTACTTTCCATTACATACCCACTGGTGACTACATCAGACTCCATTGGCGAGACCCAATCTAATGGACACACAGATAGTCCTAGTTAAACTAAATTAGTCACAACAAAACTAATAGTCAAGAATCTCGGAAAGGGAGAAGGGAAGGGAGGAGGGGGTATTGATAGAGATGGAAAGGAGATAAAAGGGGTTGGAGAATGACCAGACTGCATCCTTCAGAACTGCCAAAGAAGCAACTTAACTTAAAAATACCATTATTTGGTTTGATAAACACAAATTCATTTTTCCCAAGTATTTACTACACAAAGAAATGAAAATTTTCTGAGGGGATAGTCAGTGATTTAAGTTACAGTTTCAGTTTACATGGAAATTCTAATAAAATTACAAAAGATATAAATGAAAACAGATTCTTGTTTCAATGTGGAAACTGGATGACATCTCCTTTTAAAGGGCTGATTTATCAAGAGCACCATAAAATAGAAGGTCTTATTACCAATTTCAAATACCCCACCCCTTACATACACACTCCAAACGACATGTGTGAAGGTTTGGCTCTCTAATGATGGCAATGCTGTGGAGTGGTAGAAGCATTGGGAGGCGGGACTTATTTGCAGGAATAGATCAGGGTAGAGCTGCCTCTCACTAAAGCGTTGGTCCTTTCCTTTCTCTCTCTCTTCCTGACAGCTTTGTTTTACCATGTTTTCCCTCATGATAGTCTGCCTTGCTACAGGTGCTAAGCAGTAGACACAAATGACTGACTGCAAACACTCATCAGTGAGCCTAAATAAGCCTCTCCACCTTCTATCCATTCATTTCAGGCATATTGCCACAGGGGTGGAAAGCTGATGGATACAGGTTCAAAACAATAGAACAACAAGATTATCTTGGTTTTTCTTATCTTCATATACAAGTTTTAGCTTTTGGCAAGTTGCTTTTTAATAGATGCCAGAGATTGCCTTCATAAGAGTTAGAGTTCAAAGCATATAAATAAGATCCAAAAAAGTATAATGGACACTCAAGAAACTGAACATAAAACAAGTTTATAAATTAAATAAATTTGAATGTATTATATATAATTTATATATAAATTTGAATATATATGCATATATAATCTTGCCAAGAGATCACACTTTGAATATTCCCTGTGACTTTCTCACTCAGTCCCTCATATATGCTAGAATGTGACTTTGACAATGAGAGGAAGCCTCAAAATATGGGTCTTTGTGTAACTATGAAAAGAACAACTTTCTTTGTTTTTTATGATTTTCTTAAATCTCAAGGAAATGGGGTTTTCAGAAACAGGAATGACACATTCCTGCAGCTCCTAGTTTTGTCAAGAAGTGTAGGCTTCAGTTTCTATGGCAATCTAGTATGGCTACTGGAATTAAAGGTGTGTGTCACCACTGCTTAGTCTCTTTTACTCTCTGATCATCAGGCAAGCTTTATTTATTAAAATACAAGTGAAGTATCACTATAGACCACTCTGCTTCAGGTGCCAATCACAGTTCCCAGGTCATTCATTCTGTTTCATCACCTCTGAATGTAAACCAGGGTTTCCCCAGAATCCCCTCCTAGGAATTCTGAAGCCTTTGGCTTTCTAGGAACATGGCCATAGATTCAGTAGGGTTACAAAGGTACTCTTTTAGTGTCTGCATTTCTCTTTCTTAGTAATGTCTTTGTGTGGTTTGGGTATTAGAGTAATTGTAGCCTCATTAAAAAAAGTTTGGCAATGTTCCTTCTGCTTCTTTTGTGTGGAACAATTTGAGGAGTATTGGTATTAGTTCTTCTTTGAAAATACTGTAGAATTCTGTGCTGAAACTATCTGGTCCTAGGCTTTTTACTGTTGGGAGACTTTTTATGACTGCTTCTATTTCTTTAGCAGTTATAGGTCTATTTTATTGCTTTACTGGTCTTGATTTAGTTTCAGTAAGTGATATTTATCCAGAAAATTGTTCATTTCCTTTAAGTGTTCCAATTTTGTGGAGTACAGGTTTTTGAAATATGACGTAATGATTCTCTGGATTTCCTCCATTTCTGTTGATATGTCCCCTTTTTCATTTCTTATTTCATTAATGTGGATATTCTTTTTCTGCCTTTTGATTAGTTTGGATAAAGGTTTGTCTATTTTGTTGATTTTCTTGAAGAACCAACTCTTTGTCTCATTGACTCTTTGTATTGTTTTCTTTGTTTCTATTTTGTTGAGTTAAGCTCTCAATTGATTATTTCCTGCAGTCTAGTCCTCCTGGGTGAGTTTGCTTCTTTTTATTCTAGAGTTTTCTAGAGTTTTCAGGTGTGAAATTTTTCTAGCATCTTTAGGTAGGCATTTAGTGCTATGAACTTTCCTCTTAAGACTTTCATTGTTTCCCATAAATTTGGGTGTGTTGTGTGGTCATTTTCATTAAGGTTTAGGAAGTCTTTAATTTCTTCCTTTATTTCTTCCTTGACCCGTTGAAGATTCAGGTGAGCACTGTTTAATTTCCATGTGCTTGTGGGCTTTCTGGAATTAGTATTGCTGTTGAATTCTAACTTTAAGCCATTGTAATCTGACAAGATACATGGGGTTATTCCAATTTTTTGTATGTTAAGGTTTGCTTTGTTACCTAGTGTGTGGTCAGTTTTTGAGAAGGTCTCATGAGGTGCTGAGATTCCTTTATATTTGGATAGAATGTTCTATAGAGGTTTGTTAAGTCCATTTGAGTTATAACCTCTGTTAGTTTCCTTATTTTTCTGCTAAGTTTCTGTCTGACAGACCTGCCCTGTGGTGAGAATGGGGTGTTGAAGTCTTCCACTATTAGTGTGTGTGTGGTTTATTGTGCGATTTAAGCTTTAGAAGTGTTTCTTTTACATATAAGGATCCCCTTTAATTTGGGACATAGATGTTCAGTATTGAGATTTCTTCTTGATGGATTTTCCTGTGTCTAATATGAAATGTACTTCTTTGCCTCTTTTGATTGATATTAGTTTGAAGTCTATTTTGTTAGATAGTAGGATAGCTACACCAGCTTATTTCTTAATTCCATTTGATTGGAAAAATTTTCCCAACTCTTTACTCTGAGGCAATGCCTATCTTTGAGGTTGAATTGTGTTTCATATATGCAACAGAAGGATGGATTCTGTTTTTGTATCCAATGTGTTAGGCTGTGTCTTTTTTGAGTTCATTTATATTAAGGGATATTAATGTCTAGTGATTGCTTTCTCCTGTTATTTTAGTTTTCATTGTTGATGATGTTATTGTGTGTGTTTTTCCCTTCTTTGGGATTGTTGCTGTGAGATCATCTATTTTCTGTCTTTTTGTGGTTGTAGCTGACTTCCTTGGGTTGGAGTTTTCCTTCTAGCACTTTGGGTAGGCCTGGATTTGTGGCTAGGTACTGATTAAATCTGGTTCTGTTATGGAATATCTTGTTTTGTCCATCTACAGTGATTGAAAGTTTTGCTGGGTATAGTAGTCTAGGCTGGCATCTGTGGTCTTTTAATGTCTGCATAACACTTGACCACCACCTTCTGGCTTTCATTGTTTCCACTGAGACATCAGATGTAATTCTGATAGGTCTGCCTTTATATGTTACTTGGCCCTTTTCTTTTGCAGCTCTTAATATTCTTTCTTTGTATGTTTAGTGTTTTGATTATTATGTGGCATGGGGAATTTTTTTTTAATCCTGTCTATTTGGTGTTCTGTAGGCTTCTTGTATCCTCATATGCATATCTTTCTTTAGGTTGGGAAAGTTTTCTTCTATGATTTTGTTGAATATATTTTCTGTGCTTTTGAGTAGGATTTCCCTTTCCCTTCTATCCATATTATTCTAAGGTTTGGTCTTTTAATGGTGTCCCCTATTTCCTGGATATTTTGTGTTAAGCTTTTGTTAGATTTAATGTTTTCTTTGACCAATGAATTTATTTCCTTTATTGTATCTTCAGTGCTTAAGATTCTCTCTTCCATCTTTTGTTTTCTGTTGTTTATGCTTGCATTTGTTGTTCCTGATTGTTTTCTCATAATTTCCATTTCTATAATTCCCTTGGTTTGTGTTTTCTTTATTGTCTCTATTTAGGTTTTCAAGTCGTGAATAGTTTCTTTCATGTGTTTAATTGCTTTTTCTTGGTTTTCCTTAAGGGATTTGTTAATTTCTTCTAATTTTTTGTCTGTCTTTTCCTCCATTTCTTGAGGGAATTTTTCATTTCCTTTTTAAGGGCCTCAAACATTCTCCTAAAGTTATTTTTTAGGTCATTTTCTTCTGCTACATCTATATCTGCTTGTTCTGTTCTTGCTCTTGTAGGGCCACTAGTTTTTATTGGTGTCCTGTTGCTCTTTGTGGTTTTGAGTGTTTTTTATCTTGTCTTCCTATTTTTCCTCTGATTGGCGTAGTTGGGTCTGTGTCTCTGGTGATCAATAGTCTAGGTTCCAGTGTATCCAAGGCTCAGAGGTTGCTCCTCGTGGTGCAATCAGGGCAGCAGTTTCAGTTACCCCAAAGGCCACTCAGTATTTCTGGATGTTACTGGGTGCTCCTGAGGTCACTATGCAATTCCATGGGTTGTTCATGCCTGCTTCCATGGAGGGTGCTTGTTTGGGGCTGCTCCTGCTGAGGTACTGAGGTCACTGCCTAATTCTCTGGCAGAGGTCACTGGCTCAGGCCTGCTCTGGTGGAGGTCACTGGATCAGGCCTGTTCCCAAAGATGTCCCTGGCTTTGCCCTGCTCCTATGGAGGTCCCTGGCTTATGCCTGTCCTGCAGAGGTCTCTAGCTCAGTCCTGCTCCCTCAGTGATGGCTTCCTTATACCTTCGACTGTGCAGGTCATTGCCTTGGGCCTGCTCCTACTGATTTGGCTGACTCAGGCCTGGTCCCTTGGGGGTCCCTGACCTGCATCTGGACCCACAGAGGTCTCTGGTTTGGGCTTGCTCTCTCAGCAGTGGCTTTGTACCTGCTCCTGTGGAGATCTTTGCCTCAGGCCTGCTCTAGCAGAAGTCATTGGCTCAAGCCTGTTCCTGTGGAGCTTGCTGCCTAGGATCAGCTCCGGCTAAGGTAGCTGACTCACACCTGCTCAGGCAGAAGTCATTGGCTTAGGTCTATTCCCACAGATGTCCCTGGCTCAGGCCTGCTCCCTTGGAGATCCTTGACTGGCACGTGGTCCCACAGAAGTCTCTGGCTTGTACCTGCTCCTGTGGAGGATGCTAGCTCAGGGTTGCTATCTTGGAGATCACTGATACATGCCAAGTCCTGCAGAGGTCTCTGGCTCAGGCCTGTTCCCTGGGCAGTTGCTCCATTGTACCTGCTCCTGTTGAGGTCGCTGCCTCAGGTTTCTGGATCTTCTTTTTGAAAGAGTGTGGATACTGCACTTTCACAAAGGAATTTCCTCAGTGTACAACACTGTGCTGATGAAGTATAATGATTGTTATTTTTCTTATTTTTCCTATAAGTTTTAGGATGACAATGAAAAAAGTAGAAGGAAACCAGTGTCTCTGTTGCAGGTGTATGTACAGTATTCTGACCCTGTAACATGATGTAGTTTGTAAATGTACTGGGCTGAGTTCATGATAGTCTTGGAATGCCTAGGGTCAGGGAGTCATGGGTTGAACATGCCTGCATCTAGACAGTAGGGAACAAACTCTTTACCATGGCCATCTGGAACCACACAGGAAGATAAGTCATCAGATGCGCCTCACACTTCCCATGCCCTGAAACTGGCTATAATAGAGAAAGGGAAAAGAACATGAGAAGAATAAAAAAAATTGTAGAAACACTGGGCTCTTTTGTATTGCTAGTGAGACTATAATGTGAGACAGACACTCTGGAGAGGAGGCTAGCCATTTCTCAGGATGTTAAACATAGAATAAGCATAAGATCCAGTAGCTTCCCTCTTTGGAGTAAATTTGGAGGGTTGGAAACATCATCAAACAGAGCATCATATGCGAGTGTTCTTAGGAGTGTGGTCCAATGTCATCCTGAATCAGAAGCAATCTCAATTGTCCACTGATGGAAAGATAAAAATAATTGTAGTGTGTTACCAGGTGATGAAATTTAGCCAGTTAGAAGGAGGCATGAAATATTGATACATTCTGCCACACAGATGGATTTGAAAACATCATGTTAAATTTTTTAAAAGCAGATAGAAAAGAAGATACACAGTCCCATTTTATATTTCTGAAATTTCCTGTGTAGACAAACTGACTGAGACAGAAAGCAGATGAGTCATAACCAACAACTAAGAAGAGAGGCAAACAGATAGTGCTGCTAATGTGAGCAGGAGCTTGGGTGGGAGACAAAAATTTCCTACTATGTAAAAAATGTTTCCTACAAAATATTTTGATTATTTTATCCTTTCCCAATTCCTCAAAGGTCCAGCCTATATCTCTAACCACCAAACTGCATATTATTTTTCTCTCTTTCTGTTTAAGAACAAACAGATGAAAACAAAACAAAACATAAAACCAGACAACTTGTAGGTAATAATGACGAAGTGGATAGGGGAGGAGTTGGAGGGACAGAATGGAAAAGTGTATTTGATTAGAGCACATTATATGCATGTATAAAAATCTTAAATAATAAAAATGATTTAAAATAACAATAGTACAGTGGATTGATGATGGATATGTTAATTAACTTATCAGACTATCTCATTTGTGCCCCAAGTGTATGTAAAAAGGTTCCTATCATCTGATAGAGGTGATGGCTGTACTCTGGTGAATGAACTGAAAATCCCTGGAGTATATACTTGAAAGTTTTATGCTATATGAACTACAGATCTGTACATATTTACTTCTAAAAAGAATTTAAAAAAATAAACTAAAAGTCAACTCTGCTGGTTTTTCCCCACAGTTTTTGAATGAAGACAGCTCCCCTTAGAGAATTCACTTGTGAAATGAAACACCAGGTCCATTGGAGTTCAGTAATAGATATGGGAGTCAAAGAACTATACGAGAATTTTGTGGATTGTGTGAGAACCAGGTCTTAGCATGTGGGAGGCTGCTGCTTTGGACTGATAATCTGCAGTGCGAGGTCAGCTGGTATCAGGAAATGAATAAGCGTGGAGTAGCAGAAGCAAGGACTAACTGGAACTGTTCAGGATCCTTGCAGATAGATGGGTCCACATGGATCTCACTTACCAACTTTGGTGTTAGGAGTCATCAGTTTGGGAGGTTGGCTCAACATCTAAACACTGGTGAGCTCCCATGATGTCCTCTGTCTTGTGCCTGCTTTCTAAGCATAAAAAAGAGCAAACAGTTTATCTTTAATAAAACTATGACAATTTCATGCATGCATATAATATATTTTGATCATATTCTCCACTGGTCCTTTCTTAAACCTCCTTCCTACTAAACCTCTTATTCTGCCCCACAAGCTCCATTCTCCCCACCATGTGTGCATGCCACTATATTTAATTAGGATTACTTTATTTGGCATTTATTTACTGGAGCATAGACAATCAACCAGTAACTAGACCACTGAAGAAAATGACTTGCTGTGTTGACTGTTTTTTCAACTAGAAACAATCCTAGACATATTTGAGAAGAGAGAAAACATTTATTAACTAAGAATATGCCTCCGTAAGACTGGCCTATGGGAGGACCTAGCCCATTTCGGGGAGAGGTACCACCCCTGGCTAGGCAGTCCTGAGTTGTAGAAGAAAACAGGCTGAGGAAGTCACGAGGAGCAAACTAGAAAGCAGCATCCTTCTGTGACCTCTACATCATCGCCTCCTTCTGGATTCCTTCTTTGAGGAACTCCCTGGATGGTGTAAAATGAAATAAACCCTTCCCACCCCAACTTGCCTTTGGTTATGGTGTTTTATCCCATCAAGACAAACCCTAACTAAGACCCTTGCCTCTATGGTAACCATTAGTTATCGCTCTTCCAGATCTCATGTGAGTTGCCTCATGCAGCTAATGATACAGGTATGACCGTCCTGAGAGGCACAGTTCTAGTATGGCTAACATAACACCTTATGAACAAGCCACAGATGCTAAATGTTCTAGAGAAAATAGGCATTGAAACCAGAGCTGAGGCAATGCCAGACTTCCAGTAACAGTGATATCATGTCTAACACATGGGGTGATATTAATAAGTATTGACTACTGTTAGCTTTTTTGAGATATATGTTGAGTGGAGTTGTCAATCATAAGTGGCACTGAACAACTTAAGCCTGCTTCAGAAGAGGATTTTTAGAGCCTTATTTAGGTCTAGGCTACAAACCTAGCACTGTGAGGCCTGCAGTTGGCCCCTCAAATATCAGTGAAATAATGGTCCCATGTAAGCGAATCTTCTCATCTCACTCTGGTTGTGTCTCAAGATCCATGCAGACTTGTTATCCTTCTCAGTCCCCAGAGCTGGGTATATTTGCTGCCTGGAGTGTGCAGGAAAATATATTGAATTAGCTACTTATTAATACCTTTTAAATGTTATTTCAGTTTCTGGCAATAACTCTGGAGTAATTTCAGTGTCTTCTTGCAGCTGGAGATGTGGAAGGTCTTTGACAATGAGATCAATGTTTCTTTCCACAGAAGCTACTGGTTGAGAGACATTTTATAAATCTTCAGTCCATCTGGCTCTTTTCCTCACTGCGTTGCATGTCAGTTTCCTGTGATCATTGCTTCTGCAACTGATCACTGATATGTGCAGAAAATGTAGGCACTTGGAAATGTTATTTCTGAATTCATTTTGCTAAGCATCAGGCCTCACGGTGTAATATATCCATTAGGTTGTCCACTTTGAGAGTATCTGTCTGTTTTATCAAGTGGCAACTCCCCATCTGCAATTTTGAAAAGCATAGTATACATTGTACCAGAGTAAATGTTGGCTAATCCCATGTGAAATGCGAGAGGAATGGGCTAATAGCTTACTTTATGCATGTATTACCCTTATTTTCCTATTTCTGTGGTTCAGAGTTTTAATATGTATCCCTTGCTAGTCTCAAAACAGCAATCTTCCCTGCTTATCCCCCCAAGTACTGGAATTGTAGGAATAGACCATTACCACTATAAATACATCATACATCATAATACATTTAAAATACATCATAATCTTTCTGATAAAGTGCTAGAGCCTTCTTGACTTTTAAAGGACACAGGCAGGTAATTTTATGGTTTACAATACTGATCAGCCTAAGGCTAGTCATGTGAAGGCATCAGGCTCTAGAAGGGTAGGGAGTTATGGCCGAGTGTAGCTCTCCTATGGGGAATCCATGCAAAACCCTTGGTCATCCCATAGAAGAAACAAAGTACATTATGCTTTCTCTTAGCTAAAAGAATGTCTAGCTTCAGTTCATGAATCAACCAGCTCCAGTAATGCTCATATTTTATTCTAATATCTTTTTTTGAAAAAGCTAGTTTCTGCCAGGCGGTGGTGGTGCACGCCTTTAATCCCAGCACTTGGAAGGCAGAGGCAGGCGGATCTCTGGGAGTTCGAGACAAGCCTGGTCTACAGAGCTAGTTCCAGGACAGGCTCCAAAACCACAGAGAAACCCTGTCTCGAAAAACAAAAAAAGAAAGAAAGAAAAAAAGAAAGAAAGAAAGAAAGAAAGAAAGAAAGAAAGAAAGAAAAAGCTAGTTTCTTGGTAAACACTGAGTCAATATGTGCATTTCCAAGGGACTCTGCTTTGGGATAAGCGAGTTTCCAGTGCAATGTACTATAAGCATCACTATAAATAACCCTAATTTTCTCCCTTATTTGCTTTTGGTTCCACAGTACCTTTCTGCAGAGAACATTCTCTTGGTATTGAGGAAGCCACTTACATCTAATGACCATCCACACAGCACCAGAATGCCACTTCTGGGATAGAATCACTTGAAAAATATAACTATGAGAACTAAAGTAGAGATTATGAGATATTCAGACTAGGATGAATAAATAATGGGGATTGCTCGCAAGGGTGACACTCTTCTTAGAGAGTGCATAAATACACTGACTTCAAAATTTCAGTCTCTAACACTTCTGGTTTCTCTAGGTTCTTGAAGTGGGAGATACTGTAGTGTGTCCTTTATTTGCTATAGTAGACTTTCACTGGAAATGTTAGAATTCTTAGTTATAGCTGGTGAGTACCTAGGATTCTCAAAAGAGCATGAAGAAATGAAGGTGATTTCTTTTTTTAGAAATTTGCACCATTCTATAAATTTTTAAGGCTGAATCAAGATTAAAGCCTTGTAGGTTTTAGATTATATCGAAGAACTCATATTCTTGAGATGAAAGTATGACCAAGAGGAGAAACAAAAGGCAGCAGATAGCCTTATTTTGGCAAAGCAGTGGAACCATCCATCGTTTTCATTTCCTTCTTCTTTCACCTGGAAAATATCCAACTGTTCTTGAAAACAGGAAGAGATTATTATATTATAAATCAATATTTGAAAAGTTTGTTCTCCAAAAGATGCAAATGTGTATTTGTATCATAACTAGCTTGGCAGAAATGAATATATTCTGAGAAGACACTTGGGTTTCTTGATCTGACTATCATACTACTGGAATCGGTCCAATGAAATGGGAATTTCCCTAGAAATCTCCTGCTGGGAGAAGGAAAGAGCACCAGACAGAGGGGAAACTTGTCTCCTGGGAAAGTGATTTCACACAATTTGAACAACTTGTCAGACCACCTTATAGGATGAGACAGAAGTCCAGGCACTGAGGGCCAATTGTGGGTAGGACCATGGCTTGACCAGAGCAGCTTAGATGTGCATATCTCTACCCTTCTTTTTAAACTTCAATCTCACTTTAAGACCCCGACGATGGACTATGGTTGTAGGGGGCACAGATCTCGCTATCTTTCTTCCCAATGTTGCAACTTTAAATAAGCAACCTTTTCCTGCTCTTTACTATTAAATTTACTGCTATTTGGCAGAACTTGGCTTCTGAGGGTACACACCATGGCTCCAGGTTTGGTAACAACATGCGATGAGGAGATAGCTATACAGTGGTTGAGATGCAGCCTAATTACCTGTGTACCCTGACCTACTTTATCTGTTCTACCATTTCATTTGGACCCATCTTACTATGTTACTAAACCAGCTATTCTCATGCTGGGGTGTATGACTCAGGAAGAGACTGCTTACTTAGAATGGGTGAAACCCTGGGTTCAGTCCCCAGCACTCCTGAATCAGAACAAAATCTTTCTACGCCATTAGGAAAGTTTTAAAAAAAAAATGAGCTTTTGAGAGGAAAATGCAAAAGACTCTTGTTTCAAACAATACAATTGGAAGATTCTCTTGACAGATTTTTAGAAAGAAGCAATATAAGAAATCTAGCTATGATAAATTAAAAGACAGACAAATGGGATTGGGGCATAAGACTAGTTTTGGCTTGTGGTCCCAAGAAGGTAATCAAATTACTCCAGCACAGGGCTTTTCAGCTAAGGTAGTAGCCTGGTGGATGTATAGCACACCAATTTTGATAGGAAAAAAAGGTCCATAAAGGGCCATGAGAAAACACAACAGCAGGAGAACAGATTTAAGTGAGTCAGTGCAGGACACCTCTACCCCCACCCCAAGGCTACAAATCTCCATATGAGATTGTTTTTCTTCCCTGAGGAAAAAGAATGAATCAATGGTTGCTAATTTGTCACTTTTTAATTAAAGAAGAAAGATTCATACACATGGTAATTTCTAGTGTTAGGCAAATCCATGGTCACAAAGGAGGATACCCTTCAACCCTGTGATTTATTTGGGTCACATGTCTTAAACCTAATTGATAGCTTGCTGCATAAGTATTGGGGCTTTGAAGGGGGAATGTATATTGTGAGCATGGAGATGGCAAGGGGTGACTTGAGGGGCTAATGCAGTATGTAGTTACTTGTTTCATTGAGCAGCAGAAGGCAGTGGGGTTCTCATTTCATCCAGGAATAAGGTGGTTACCAGGGGGATAGCAACACATTGCATGTGATTACCTGAACAATCATAAACAGGTTGTTGCTATTCATAGAGGAACCAAGGCCCAGATCACTGCATGGCAGTGATTCTCAAACTGTGGGTTGAATGACCTTTTCACAGGAATCACTGGTGATCATCAGATATTTATATTATGATTTATAACAGAAGCAAAATTACAGTTATGAAGCAGCAATGAAAATAAATTTATGACTAGAGGTTACCACAACATGAAGAATTGTCTTAAAAAGGTCACAGCATTAGGAAAGTTAAGAACCACTGTTTTATGAAATCCAGCACACATACGATCTCAGCATATCCAACATCTCAAATTTTGATCACCATCTCCAAATATTTTTTATCATGTATGAACTACAGATTGTCTCCCATCAATTCATTTTTACATTTTATTTTTCATGTTTATGGAGGTGGTAGGAGGACAGATATGATATAAAGATATAAGGATATATGATATTATATACACATATAAAGGTACTAAAGAAGAAATATAAAATATTAAAGAAGCAATGTAAGAGACAAGGAATTATAAGATGTTTAACATATTTCCTATCTAAGTCATTCAGATTTTATCTTTTGTTTTTAATTTATAAGCCTCTGTCTTCAACGAACCTTTTCTTTCTGGTTATCAATTTTGAGTTTGTTTGTTCTACATGTCAGCAGTTTCATACTTAATTTTGTAAGCTATAATTTTTATAATTTCATATAGTCCCTAGAACCTTTCTTTTGAATAAACTGTATGATTCTCAGTGGGTCTAAATGTAGTCATGACTCTTACTATGTCATTTAATGAAGACTGGTTATTCTAAGAAATATTTTCACTAAATATTCAAAATTGATAAAACGATGAGATTATCCTCACTTAAAAGTGTATATAATATGTGTGCCTCCTAAGAATATTTTTTTTAAATCAAGACCTGTATTAATTGCTTCAGGATAATATTAGCAGGTCTTAAGCAGAGGGCAATGGAATGTCTTCAATTCCCCCTCTGTGATTTCAAAAGTGGTCTCTGGGTCTAGTCAATTCACAGATAGTCATGCCTGCCCCTGCAACACCTTCTGCAGAGAGGTTTAGAAGTACCTGAGTGGCCTCTCCATCAACTACTTTCAGTCATCATGAAACTGACCCCTGCATTCTGCTGTTACATCTCCTGCCTCAGTCATAACATCCTCTGTCTTATAATCCCTTCATGCCTCTCTTTCACAATGTACACGGGGAACACATTCATCACTATCAAAGTGATGCCTCTTAGAACTCCGAGAGCGTCTTGTCAAGTAGAGGTTGTATTGGAGCTGTTTGGCTGACCAGAAAAGTCCTTGGCATTTCAGTCAGTGTCAATTTTTGTCATTTGGGTTCCATCAATTCCTGTGTACTCTGCCTTTCACAGGGTCGTTCATGATAGTGGCTCTTTCTGCTCCCATCTATAGCCCTCTCTCCAGGCATGGAACAGCTTAGAAGCTGTCATCATCGTCTACCCTCTCTTTGGTCCACAGATAGTGTTCATAACCTTAATCTCTCCACATACCTTTCCTCTCCACGAGTTAGACTTGGGTGGCTAGTCTGGATAATGTCATCACTCAGTCACAGCTTCGAAGGAACCATCGCTTCCCTTGTTTCCAGGGCTTCTATATTAATATGTCAGTTGAAGGCTCTGGAGTTTAGCATATCAGACAGATGACAAAATGTCACATCTGTGTGAAACCCCAGGAGTGTTCAAGATTATTTCTCTACTGTGTGCATGAAGGTAGATTCTAGAAGCATAAGCAAGGGCCATACATGAGCTGGTACTGATGGTGTGTGCTGCAGAGTATCAAGGGCCATACATGAGCTGGTACTGATGGTGTGTGCTGCAGTGTCCCACTGGGTCTTGTTCACCTGGAGAACCATTCCTGTGCTGGCAGGGGAGATTACACACCACCACGAAACTGATTTTTCAATTTTTTCTTTAAGCAGTTTGTGCTTTCTATCAGGGCATGAAAACCTTGGGTTCTCTCCAGATGGCAGCCAGGACTCTCCTCTCCCAACTCTGCCAGGCTACAGCAGCACAGCCTGCTCGGTGCACAGTAACCACACAGTAAGTCATTTTGTTCCAAATCACATGGTTTGTGTGGCTGCATTTTAAGCGCAACTTGGAAGACAGATTGTTGTGTTGAATGTATCTTCCCCTCATTACACGGCCTTCATTTTGCTCACAATCATTTTCCTTGGAAACCAGCGTGACGGCCAATTCATCTTGGTCTTGGCTGGCTCTGCCTTTCTTCCTTCCTACTTCTTTCCATCTCCTCCTTGCATCTCCTTTTTACTAAGCAGCATCCTTTGGCCACTCCGGATCCTTTTCCATAAGTTCTATTTCCATTATTCTTGCTTCCTTGATTGTGTTTCTGATATATTCTCCCATTATGTTTCATTTCCCTTGCTCTCTGTTAACTCTGGGCATTTGAGTATTTAGAAAGACATATTACCAACAATCTTCCTTATGGTGACCCTCCCTATCCCAGTCTGTAATACTAGCCTTGCAGTTCCTCCCCACTAGTCCAAGATTACACTTTCTACTGTAGTGGCACAGGATGTGTCTTTCAGAATTTCTCTCTCTTTTTAACATGATCCCTGACAATCTTTCCTACATGTTGCTCAACTTTGAGTTATTCAAATCAGAGAAACTTAAGAAAGAGGGCTGGGTTTTAAATAGAGTCTAGGATGATTAGGAGGATGAAGTGGAATAGATAGTCAGACTCTTGTAAAAATAAGTGATGGGAGTCATTAAGAACAGGTGAAGAGTCAATTTGTAGATGACCTTGCCTGTCTTAAAAGAGGTCTTGGGCCTCTTTGCTCATATGATAGGGATACCCACAGAAACAGCTAGCTTGAGCTAGTGGGAGTTCACTGATCCCAGGCTGGCAGCTGGGGTACCAACATAAGCCTGAACTAAGTCCTCTGAAGGTGGGTGGCAGTTTTGTGGCATGGCAGTTTGGGGGTCTACTAGCCATGGAGCCCATTATTTATCCCTAGTGGCTGATCTGACTCTTTGGAACCCGTTCCCTATGGAGGGATATCTTGTTCAACCTAGGTACAAGGGCGAGGACCTCGGTCCTGCCTCAAGTGATGTGACAGATTTTGTTGACTCATCATAGGAGGCCTCACCATCTCTGAGGATTAGGTGGGGGGTGTAGTGGGGAGCTGATGGAAGGAGGGGGAGAACAAAAGGAGGGAGAGGGAACTGGGATTGATATGTAAAAAAAAGATTGTTTTAAAATAGAAGAAAGAGATCTTGTGAAACAGGGGTCCTGCCACCTTTATTCAACTCCAATGAGTAGACTGTAGTACAGAGAGTCGTAAGAACACAGAGAAAGTCAATCAGATGAGTCTCAGAGAAATCTCATGATGCGTTGGCTTTCTGTCAGAAGAATCAAGGAGAATAACCAAGGTACCACTTCCAGTCAGGATCCAATCATTCCTAAGTAGTGCTTCCTCCATAAACTCTTTCTATAAACAATTCTGTTGAACATCCATCTCTTCCCACCATGGACACTTACTGTTCCATGTCTTTTCTGTATATTCTTGTGTTGAGCATATCCAGTTGAAAAGTTCTATGTATATTATGCTTATTTTATACTTCTGCTTTCTGTTTGTTAATTACCAGCACCTTGTGAGTTAAGGGATTATCATTCTCTTCTTCAAACCGTACTAGGAAAACCCTTTACACACTGTATTGAATTGTGTTTGAAGTAGAATTCATTTCTAAAAATAGAACTAAGATCATAATATTGTGGAAGTGTGGTCAATTTTGGCAGTCATGCCCTGGTTTAAGTACAGGATTTCTGTACAATCTGTGCTCACTGTATAAACTTCAGGAGCAGAAATATTAAGAGCATAGAAGCAGTTTTCCGGATGCTAACCTCAGACATGCAAACCCATCAGTAACCACAAGGGAGAGCTGAACCTTTGATTGAGCATAAAACTCATTAATGTTTATCGCTTTGAAGTTGGCTTTAGGTGCACTTACCCAATATCCTTGTATAACTAAGAGAAAGAGCGCATCCTGGAAATGCAGGCACTTGCCCTAGATCTCATTGTTCTGTGAATGGATGCAACTGAACTTGGATCTTCCCTTCCCTGTTGTGGTACTGTACCATACACTCCCACTTTGCTTTCTGCTGGGTACTTCCCAAGCTCACTAACAAACAGTGAAGTAGTATATGTCTGTAAGCTGTGTGATATAAATTGTCACCACATTAGGGCTTGGTGATTATCTAGCAAAGGTCTAATCAGACCCATTTAACACCTAATTCATTTTCATATTTACTATGTGTGGTCATTTATGTGACGGGTGAGAATTTAGTATTTTATTTTATTTTCATGGTTGAGGATGATCTTGAACTTCTGATCTTCTCACCTCTACCTCTGGGTTGCTAGGTATGAACCACCACAATGGGATCAGGTAGTGTTGGGAATTAAACCAGGACTTTGTGCACTAGGCAAACATTCTACCAACTCAGCTACACTCTTAGCCTTTTAGGGGACATTAAGATGTTCTTCTTTGTCCTTACTTCAGCTAATTATACATTATAGACTCTATTTATATAAACATTACATGAAGCAGAGACCAAATAGCCCATGCAGATTCTCCATAATGATTAATAAAGAAAACTGAATGTGTTATCTTAATTACCAATATATATTCCGTGGTATGCCTTTTTATGTAATCAATACTTTTTCAAATATCTCTTTCTACTTAAAATATATTGAATATGCATACATGTAGTAAAATTCTAATTTTCTATAGATGTGTTTTGACAGATTCTAGTATAAGTTTATTAATTTTACTGGAGATGGGAATTTTTAGATACTTTCTGTAAGCTGGTAAAATTCCCAGTGTCTGTCTCTGGCGGATCCATGGCATCTCTCTGACTCTGCTTTCCTCCTCTCAGAATTCAGTCTCATCTTCCCCGCCTACCTAAATTCTGCCTTATCAGGCCAAGGCAGTTTCTTTGTTCATTAACCAATACAAGCAACACATAGAAAGAAGGACCTCCTACACCATACAGTCTTCCAGCCGGCATTAAATATGATTAATAGTTCACTGGGCCTGCCAGTTTTCCTATCATGTAATTCACGGCAATTTAAATTTTTATCTATCTATTTATTTATTTTCATGTGCATGTGTGTGTGTGCACACACATCAGGACACATGGCGGTCAGAGGCTATATTATGGGAAGCGAGTTCTCCCCTTCCACCAAGTGGATATAACTGAACTCTTCAGGCTTTCTTTCCCCTTTCCCCTTGAGCTATCTGGGTTTCTTTGTAAATTTTTAATTTGAAGGAATTAACATTATTTCATATTACGAAACCTGAGTCTTTATTATGATATATTTTTTGATTTGCATAAATCAAGTTTACATACAATTAAAGACCCATGTCTTCTAAGGTGCCCTACAAAGGTGCTAGGACCTTTGCACAGACGGTGTAAACATTCAGCAGAAGTAGCAGACACAGTCCCTGCTCTTCAATCGCTGTAACTAATCGGAGGGAGGGAATTGCAGAGACACATATGAAGTGAGGAAACATTTCAGGGAAATGCTTTTCTGCCTTTCGCTTATTATCAGCACACTGAGGAAATGTTGAGACATATTCTCCCACTCGTCTTACCTACCTCAGGAAATCTTTACTCTACACTATACAGCTTGTGCTGTACATGGTTATTCTGTATGCACATTCTCTGGAACCAGTTTGCATGTCCTAGTGATGATGTATTCTGTACTAAGAACCCCTGACATCTGTGACTTAATATATAGCAATAAAAGTAAAGACATATTAACTATATAAATACATAATAATAAGACTAAAGACAGAATGGCTTTGATATAAAGGCTCTTGGAACAACTAAACAGTAAACATGGGGTATGTAAGAAAAAAATGTAACAAGGCCAAGAAGATAGAAATCTCTCTCCCTACACACACACACATACACACACATACACACACACACACACCAATATCAGTGACCACATAATGAAAAATTAAATCTACAAAATAAAATAATCCATATTTAATCAAATGTCTACAGCTCATAAAGTTTTATCACTTTTTTGCCGCATTCTAAACTGTTGAGAAAAGGATAGCATTTGATCATGGTAAAGATTAGATTACTCACTTGCTAACAATCACATTAGGCATGTTGATTATATGATGCACCAATCACATATTAAATGAGTTATTCATTATGAAAACAGTTCAGTCCCTAAATTGCATAAAATGTTTCAAAAGATTTAAAGTGTACATTTTATGTGTGGCATTGTGTTGGTAGCACTTCTGAATGTAGGCATGGGGACAACTCTTGACAGTTCTGAATCATTGCTTGAGTCTCCAATTGTTGTAGGTGGAAGATACAGAGAAAAAATAGAGAAACTGAGATAGAGGCAGGCAGAGAAGAAAGATAAAGGTAGTCAATTTCTCTTGCAGCTCATTGATAGACATCTTTATATATGTGATGGAGAAAAATACTTGACAGACAAAACCAACTATCTTCAGTTATAGACATCTTTTAAAATAAAACAAGCCTCTTAAAACCATATTTTCATTGTTCAAATTGAGTTCTCAGAGAGTATAAAAGACACTGGTCGATTTGTAAGCAAACCTATTACTGTCTTATCATATTAGAACAGGGTCTATCTACTCCCCATGAGCCTTATTGTGGATATTTTCATGAGAAGGTCTAGGGGAGGACAAAATTGCTTAAGGATCCCTAGCAAAAAGTTTTAAAGATAATGGAGAATTTCAATGCAATATAGTATTTCTCAAAAAAGTTGTAATGTAGTTTGTTTATATTTTAATTGATATAAATCCAAGGACAGTTGAGGATGGGTTTTCCAAGGCAATCTCAATACCTAGGTTACCTTGGCCTGAGCTTACTGTGTTTGTTTTGCTTATAGGACTGTAACTTTAACATGGACATAAAGGACATACTGGTCTTGCTGTTTCATCTTACCCTGTTTCTTTCCAGGGGTTTCTAAGGCAAATGTAATAGTATGGCTAAAACACGAAATATGTGTTCGTTCTGAGGAGGGAATGGAAAGCTTTTCAGTTTTCATGATCTT
The DNA here is from genome assembly GCA_004026605.1 of Ondatra zibethicus. Lineage (NCBI taxonomy): Eukaryota > Metazoa > Chordata > Mammalia > Rodentia > Cricetidae > Ondatra > Ondatra zibethicus. The sequence continues at coordinate 57,163 of PVIU01005504.1, read as the reverse complement.
TTATTAAATTTATTTTTAGAAAAAAAATCTCACAAAGTGAATTTGAGATCAGTTAGAGACTAACAGCTGGCAGTGGGATGCTCCAACTTTCACATTCCTCATAATGTTGTTACCTCCTTGGCTTCTTGGAAATGTCCACCAAAGCAGGAAGGGAAAGGCATACTGTGTGCTCCCTAGACTCAGGAAAAGCTCAGGTGGCTGTGCACATCCACACGCACAGCGACTAGCCTGAAGTCACCCAGATGGCTTGCCTCCTGGCTTCCTTCTCTTTCACTTGGCTTCATCTGCATCAATCCTATGACATCTCCCTGTTCTGTAACGAGAAGTCCCAGTACACTGAGAATCTTCAAGTCCAATCAAATAAAGTGAGGTGCACACACAGGGCTGTTTGTATTTAAATTTGGCTCATGGGCTCTAACTTTCTCATCTGGCCTCTGAACCTGCAAACTTCCTCGTTTCCAATTGGTCTTCGATTTTTCTAATTTTGAAAATTGTTGTTTTCACTCCATAGCAACCATGCTGCCAGTTCCCTGCATGCAAATAGTTCAGGGCATGTGAGGGCTTGCTGTAGCTGCCTCTGTGTTAAAGAAGGTTGGGAGTAGTCTATGCCAACCTTAGAAGGCACACTCCTGCATGGACAGCCGCTGATATGGGTGGGACCTGATCTATAGCAGCTAAGTGATTCATTGCTATCCATTCTTACCAGACATTACTGCTACCTAAAGTAGGATTGTGGAGAAATTTTGAGAACTGAGGTTTAAAGAACGAGTTTATGAGGAAAAAAATCTGTAATGTAGCCAATGGCAAACTAGCCTCTTCTTCTGAATGAGCAGAATACTCCCGGAGAATTTGCCTTTAGGAAATAAAGAGGCCTAGCAGCTAGGCAGCATATGCTGACCCAGCCCAGCCTGCCTTTTCCGGAGACCTCACTCAGCAGGATGTAACTGAGAAAGAACACCCCTCGGATGTAGCATGCGAAACCTGAAATCTTCCATTTGCAGAGGAGTAAAGCTTTAATAACAAAACCTTCCTGGTCTTTCTAACATGGTCAATGGTAGGCATTTTTGGAGAGCTGTTTGGCTTCTATAGTAGTCTGTAAGGATTCCCTTGAAACAAGGAGTAAAAAGGTTACATTTGCCTTGTCAGGGACAACATATGTTGCTGTTATAAATTTTGGCTACATTTCTCTTGATCTCTAACTGACACTAGACTTCCTTATTTGCCATGCCTCAGGAAATCTACTGGGTGTCCAAATATTAGACACAGTCCAATCTTTTTTCTCGTACAATTATCTTTTGTATTCTACTCTCTTCCAAAGAGAGAGAGAAACAGAGAGAGGTGGAGAGAGAGAAAAAGAAAGAAGGGAAACTAGCTCATGAGGTTAAAGTTATTATGAGTGTTCTTTAAGGTGGGTAGGAATTATGGTCTTTTATAAACTACTAAATAAAAGAAAATGGCTTGCAAATTATATATATGTATATATATATACACACACACATATACATATAGATATATTTATATTGCGCGCACACACACACATAACCTAATTGAAGTTATGACAATGGGGTGACAGTGCTCCCCACAAAATCCATAAGCAGTCTAACAAAAACTCCAGTGCCAGGCATTGGATTATGAGACCTGCAAAATATAAAGGCAATTGTCATTGCCCTGGTGCCTTCCAGAAAAAAGAAAGTAGGCTCCTATTGTAGGAATCATCACAAGCTTCAGACGAAGGATTTGGAGGAACCAATTCGGAAATGGCCTGGAAGCCTCCTTATTGGGGACTAGCTTCACAGTTTCAGAAGGGAGTCACATAAGCTTTCACAGGAGAACAACAACCAATAGTTTTCTCCAGTTGTCACACCAAGAGACCATAGCAACGACCAACATATTAGCATATCCTGGTAGGTGCAACAATGGCACTTATATCTCAAAGATAACTGACATTACCTAATTGGGCTTAAGATCTTCTCAGTAGGAGGGAATTGATGTTTACCACTGTAAATTTATGAGAACCACTGCGTGTTTCCTAAGACAGTATAATCTCTCACTTCGTTCTGAATACCTATCCTTAAACTCACAGATGTGGGTAGTTCTTCCCCTTCATCAAAGCTGGCTTTTCATTACTGGAATCTACAACCAGTCAAAATTCAGAAATCAACTCTCCTTGGGGTGAGTACCCCCATTTACAACACAACTCCCACACTTAAGGCTCAGGGAACAGCTCACAAGGGGGGAAATGGATGGAAAGATGATAACAGCCAGAAGAACAGGATATCTTCTGGGAGATCATCTCTCCTTAAAAACAAACAAACCAACAAATCAATAAAAATAAAGGAAACAAAGAGAAGTGGGGATATGAAAAGAGCTGTGGTGGGTAGGAATTGAAAATCAAGTTAAATACTAAAGAAATAAATTTTTAATGGGTAAAATGACACTTGCTAACCAGGAACTAGTGACAATGCCTACTCCTATGGTGTTTACCCTTCTTCCCTACTTTATCATATTCTTATAGTTTATCCCCAATCGAAGCAGAGTTTTAGGACAGACATACCATTTCATTAATCTAATGAGTGCCTGCAGATACCTGCTGGATTTAGCTTCTGATCCAGAATTTCTAGACTTCTCCTGAGTACAATCCCAAGCAGCAAACACTTGCCCCCACGCCCCCGTCCCCACACCGTGTCTTTTTTTCTTCTTCTGTCCTTGAGGGGAAGAAGCACGTGGATCTCCTCCTTATCTCCCGCCTGTGGGAAGCACACATTTTCCGAGGTAACAAAGAATGAGGCAGAAATGCAAAGGAGCTTCTGGCTCGCTGGCACATGTGGTTTCCATAGAGAAGTTTCCTAGTCTCCGCTATAAAGTTTATTTTTAGATGACTCCAATAAAACACTAGCCAGTTGGAGTTCATTTTCCAGTTTGCAGAAAGCACTGGCTTGACAGGCTTGGAGAGAGCTAAAAATAGCGTTGGACAAAATGGAACAGGATTTTAGAGGTAGAAATGGGTGTGACCATCCCCTAGTGCGGGGCTGATGCTGTTTCTTACAGATACAGATGGCTAAGTTCAAACAGGTTGGGCAGCCCCTCCAAGGTCATCAATAGTATGTGATTGACATAGGACATGGGCCTTTTCAATTATCAGTTAGTGAAGAATTTTTTTTTATTATTAGTAGAAGAAATTATGATCCAATAGGTAGGACCAATGGCAGAGAATTTGCATTTCAGAGAGGGACTTATCTCAGCTGAAACCCACTTAGCTATTCCAGTTGTGTCTTCCACCTACTTCTCCCTCCTTAATTATTATCATTAATTAGTATTTATTGAATCCTCTCTTTTGCACAAACTACTTCACTGCACAAACTGGTATTATAAGCCCTCCTGGAAATTCCAAACTAGAAGAGACAAAATGAGAAAATGTAGCTGTAATTTAAAACCTTGTTTTCCAGAACTTTGCCAGTAACCCTCTTATCTCCTAAAATAGATCACTCATCATGGCATCAAGTCAATGCAAGTGACAAGACCCTTGGAAAGGCCAGAAGCTACCTCTCCCCCTGCTCCATTTTCCTCTTTATCATAACCTCTCTTCCTTTCATCTTTTGATTCATTTATTCCTTTGAAAGATTTATTGACTGTCTTATTGATTCATTCAGCAAATATTTGGCAAGTTACTGCATTGGAAGGCTTAGACTGCAAGCTACGGAACAGAGGCACAACATGAAGAGTAACAGTCTCCCAGGATTTCCACCTGGCTTAGGGGTGAGAAGACACATGGTAGTAGTAAAAATGGTGCTTCCGGTCCACGGCCCAGCATGGCAGAGATAGAAACCAATAATCCTTTTAACACTGGTGACAGTTTGAAACCCTGAATGAGGTTATTCTTGTATCCAGCCAATGATGATATTCCATTTGCCTCATACAACACTTAGATCAGAGCTGTCAGTGAGATGATCAACATTTAGTCTTGGCTTGTTGATTGGAGCAGAATGCAATAATCTTTGGGACAGGATGCTTAAGTGTAATACAGCATTCATAATAGTGAAAAGATTCACCTCAAGTTACTTAAGATGAACCCATGAGACCTAGAGAATGACAAGTGGTGAAGAGATGAAGGATGTTGCTGAGGTATCTCACTATCTCACTTGAGAAACAGGGAGAATGACAATGCTAGTCACTGGGTGGTACTTTTGTTTGCTCATGCGTGGATGCTGAAGACTGAACTCAGGACCTTGTACATACCAGACTAGCACTTTGCCACTAAGTTGCACCCCAGTCTGAGATATTAACATAGTGAATATTTGTGTAAAAGACAAAATATGAGAGTGTTTAGAGAGTTTATATGAATGGGACTATGTTTCATTGTTATGTTAGCTGTGGGTTCCTATGGTAAAGGTTTAAATGAAGAATTAAAGGTGCATTTACAACAGAGTTGTCAAGGAGACATGCCTGGGGAAAATGAGGAAAAAAGGATTGTGACACACACATTCACACACACACATCTGAGATGAAATTTCAGTGAAGATGTTGGCCAGTCCTACATGGAAATCTAGATGTGCTTCAGAATATTAAAAACTGATGTAAAGGTGTATGGTCTTTATATTCTTTGACCAAGCACTTGGTTCCTTTGAACTTCTGTGAGGGGCCATACATTGACTTGGATCATGCAGTTGTCAGTAGAAAGAAATTTCCAGAGTAGGGCTCAGCTGTCAGAAATTGATATTCCAAGCTCTTATGGGGAAAAATGCGATGGTCAGGCTCCCTCCCAAAATGGGTATTGGTGGTCACTGGAGGATCTGCAACTGTGTAGTAAGTGAAGATAAACAGGAAACACTTTACATGGTGTCTGGGTAGAGAGACACAGTTCTTATTGTTTGCTGTGTAGGAGATAATTGAAGTCATGGGTATGATAACAATGAAAAGAGAATAGAGATTGCAGCCTTATTGTGAACAATAGGACTTCATGAACAAAGTAAAAAAGAGTAGCCCAAGACAAAGAAAGTTCTAAAAGATGGGAAACTCTTAGAATATGGTCATAGAAACCTAAAAAGGAGACTGTGTCAGCAGTTTTCTATTGTTGCAAGAAGGCCCAGAGAATGCTTGCTACAAGAGCAATTAATCTAAGGGAGGGCATTTGTATTTTCTGTGCAACTCTGGACCTGTTAGCAGCTTAAGACTAGAAAGAAGTTTTCCCTGTGGCAGAGTACAGTGCTTTTGAGAGCTGCATGATAAGCATGGAATGTACCAACAGATGGAGCTTGCCTCCAGCTCCCTATAGTCATGGGGAGTGCTGAGAGTTGCCCCACACATGTAAGATCTCTCTCTGACATCATTAGAAGACACCGAAGTGTTGTACTTAAGGAGGTCACTAATAAAGCCATCCTCAGTGATTTGTCAGTTATCCCATAGTTTGGAAAATTTAGCTTATATTAACCAGCAAGATTTAAGGACCAACCGTAACCCAACAGTAGAGACATTCATTCTGGAAAGGGCCATGAACTTGCACTTGGGGTGTAGGGTTCAGTTCTTGATACATCATGAATGTTCATATGGAAATTAATTCCTTTTTTGATGTAATTCCTCCTCCTTAAATCAAAGCCACCATTTTTAATTTTTGAAAATTTTGCCTGTAAGAGTTTGACAGAATGTCAGCCTTTACAACCTTGTATTTCCTCATAGAATAGGTTTGATGATCATAACTTCATGGGGTTCCAATGCTCTGACTGTATTGCTGAACTCGTTTCTATACCTTGGAAAGAAAGACTGCTGGCACATAGGCTTCTCTCTTAGAAACACTGGGTGATATTTAGAGAACTTGCATGTGACGAAGTTCCACAGGTGGGTGGGTAGTGATCAACTTCCCTCCTCCTGGCCTGGTCTGCACCTTATATCTTGAGCTGCTATTTATTGATTGAGCAAAATATGGAATGTGCTGGGAATACTCATGGAGACAGGATAAGCTTGGAAGCACCCACGATTTCAAAGCATTACTTTTGTATGAAAATTAAAAATGGCTTACAAAAGCACAGAACACCAAGTTCAAGTAAAAACAAAACTTCAAAGGATTTTTCACTATATGAAGGTACACTTAGTGGGAATTTCCTAATAGCTTCAGAGCTGGCTTTTTGTGTGAATGCCTTTCAGCATTACCACTCAGGTTATATTCCCAGATTCTAGGGACATTTATTTCCTCCTGCTTTCTAGTGCAAACATTTTGGTTCAAGTGCTTGGAAATACATTTAACATAACTGCAGCATCTTTGGCCACCAAAAGAAAAAGTATGCTATAGAGAAGGAGGGCATGTGAGGCTGAGTGTTTTAAGGTTAAGACCAATAACTCACCAGAAACCCCAACTAATCGATGGCCACTGAAAAATGTGGATGCCAAACAATGTGTCAGTGCTCCTCCGGGTAATGAGCAAATGTGTACAGTGGAGAGTAGATTGATTTCTTGATGTGTCTTATTAGCATAGCCAGATAGCATGAAATGTAGTTATTATGTGAGACAGGGCTGGACTAAAGGCTATTGTTGTTAGCTATTGTTATTATTCTTGTTGCTAGGGGAACTGTGGAGTTTTCACTACACAAAGGTGAGTGGTGTAGGAAGTCCTTCTGTCTATGTGTTGCTTTTATTGGTTAATGAATAAAGCTGTTTCAGCCACTGGCTGATAGGTGGGAAACTAAACTGAATGCTGGGAGAAAGAAGACAGAGTCAATGAGAAGCCATGTAGCTGCCACAGGTGACAGATGCCTCTGCTGGAGTCCGCAGAAACTGTGCCGTTAGGCCACGACCTGGTGGTAATGCAAAGATCAATGGAGATGGGTTAGTTTAGGATATAAGAGCTAGCTAGAAATACACTTAAGTTACTGGCCAAACAGTATTGCAAATAATATAGTTTCTGTGTGATTATTTTGGGTCTAAACAGCCAGGAACAAATGAAAAGCCTCTGCCAACAGGTGAGCAAGATAATTTCAATGGTAAGAAAACAATTAAGACCCTTCTGTGTGTTTTATTTCATTAAGTTTTATGTTCTGTATACATATATGTCTATTGATGTGTGTTGGGGGAGTATATGTAGAAGTCATTCCTCTGGAAACACCCACCTTGTTTTTATTTTAGACAGAAGCTCTTACTGGAACCTGGGACCAACTGGTATGACTGGGCTGGGTGTACACTGAGCCCTAGAGATATGCCTCTGTCAGCTTCTCAAAAACAGAAATTTCAAATTCAGGTCACCATGCTCAGCTTTTTCACATGGTTTCTGGTAACCAAACTCAGGTCTTCATGTTTGCACACCAAGCACTTTACTGACTCAACTATCACTCAAGTCCTGATAATTGCATATTCTTAATATACACAACATATGAATAAAATATACCACAAATCACATATATTGGACATAGATGCCTGCTCAAATTTACTTTGGAAATAGGGTTATAATAGAAAAAGCTTCAGAGAAGCAGATTGTGAATGGCTTGTCTGTCAGCTGACAGCAACTTGCCCAGCCCCTTCCTAATCTTCTATCTAGTACTAATTATCATGATCAAAAGTTGTCAGACTTGACCATTGAGATGGATTTCTTAGCTCAGCAAATGGAGTAAAAACTGCAAAGATGCACATCCATAATTATTTATTTCATGTCCTTTACGTAATGGGTTTCTTGTGAATGGACATTCTCCTGCACAAAGCCCTTGCAAAAACCATCACAAGATCGATATGTTAATGTGACAGCAGCTTCAAACTGAGCAATGCCAGTACATTTTCAATTAGAGCTGCAGAGAAACAAGGAAAGAAATCAGGGGAATTAGACAAATAGAACTGGCAAGTGCAAGCAATATTTCTTTAACCAAGAACATTTAGTGTTTGTATATTGCCTTTTATTTGAGCATTTTGTTCTTCACTCTCCTCCTTGGGAATTATTTACCTGTTTTAAATAGCGCGCTAACAATTACAGGTGTTGCCTATGACCTCGTATTTTATACAGTAATTATATGTCATCTGATAATCATGAGCACAACTAGGTCAAAATGATCCATCCAGAATCTGCATATGAGCATAGAACCCGAATCTTAGAGAACAAAGGGTTTTATTTTAAATTTAATACAGTCTCCAGAGCCTTGAATAGGGTATTATCTAAAGTTCATCCTCCAAGGGATGGGCAGTGCTGTGAGGAAGACTATGTGCTGAGGGATGGGGCTGAAGCATAAATATATCAACTCATTCACAACTTAACCTGTCCTTTCTTCTCATTGTCATTCTGGTTCTCTTGATGGAGAAGGAAAATATTGTTATTTAAAAGATCTGGACCAACCTTGAATTTTTTTCTGAACCATATGTAGTCATAGTAAATATGGGAAGAAATTATCATCACTACTGTACAAAAGAGAATCAAACCAGAAGGATACTGATGAAGAAGAGGCGCCTAAGGGAAGGGACTAGATTTAACACATTGGATTCTTACCAGAACACTGTATCGGTCAGCATTTTGTTGCTGTAAGGAATCTTAAAGACCATCAGCTTAAAAACAGAAAAGGTTAATTTTTTTGCTCATAATATCAGAGGTTTATATTCCGGGTCTGTTATCCCTGTTGTTTAGGTCTGGTTGTAATATCATGGCAAAGATTGGTTGGTGGGCCAGTTAGAAGCCAGTAAGTACACACTGAAAGAAAGAGATCAGTGACCCCTAATCCCCTTCAGGAGCCTGACACAATGACCCAGCACTTTCCAACAAGCTAAGGAGCAAGCCTTTTACACATACATAGGACTCTTAGGGCCACTTAGAATACACATTGCGGCACCAAAGGAAAAGCTCTCTTACCCATGTCTTGTTATACCTCTTTTCCATGTTTACTTTCCACCTCAGACACCAAATGTGCAGCTCGGAAGGGACGCATGGACGACAGGCAGCAAAGATGTGGCCTTTGACCTGAAAGAGCTTAGCTATAAGCTGGGCAGATGAAAATATAAAGCAGGGAGGAAGTCAGTGAAGGTGAGGGAGACGATAGGAAGGACAATGGGTAGACTGGGGTTTAAAGAGAAGATTTCTAAAAGTGGAGCCATTCTCTTTGTGGGTCAGTAGCCCAGTCTTGATTTTCTGGTCCTGGTTCTGAGCCTCTCTTTGAGTAAAAAGAAGGGATTGAATTTAATTCCTTTTCAGTTCTCAACTTTCCCAATACCAAAAAAATCAAGCGCATATTTAGAAATGTTGAGGAGGATAATTATGAGAAAAAAGAGAGTCTGAAGCAATGATGTAGTGGTTAAGAGTGCTGCTATTCCAGAGGGCCTGAGCTCAGTTCCCAGCTCCTATGTGGGACAGCTCACAACCACGTGTAACTCCGCCTCCAGTCACCAGCACTCATAAGCACATAGTCCCATACAAACACCCATAAGTAAAAGTAAAAACCTTAAAAAAGAAAGAAAGAAAGAAAACTAACACATGTAACATCTGTATAGGTGAGAATTTCTGAGGGCAAGCTTAATTTGTAGCAGAAGCTTTGTAAAATTCACATTTGTCTCACGGGTCTTCCCTCTGATCAATTCAATCACTTTTTGTAATGCCGACTTTGAATACTGTGCAGCTTACCAATAGGTAATAGTTAGTGTGGACTTAATAAACCATAGCAGTGATTGTGTGAATTCATAATTGAAGCCCTAGAAAGCCTTAGTAAAATAAAGAGGTCAGGAAACTATAAATTATCAAACTTACATTTGCATATAGTATTCTGAAGTTTTTTCCATTTGCTTTGGTGTTTGGATATCTTTTCTTAAATTAATGATGAGAATAGTAATGGTACACATTATACACTTCAATGACATTTCTTGGAAAACAACAAAAATTCCGTATGAAGGAGCTGAGTTGGTAGACTGCTTGTCTGGCATTCACAAAGGTCCCGCCGGTCTCTCTCGTGTCTCAAAACCCGGGCAGGGTGGTGAATACCTACAATAATTCTAGAACTGGGAGACAGAGGCAGGGGGAATCCAAGTTCAGAGCTAGAAAGATGGTCCAGGTTTAAGAATGCACACGGTTATTTCACAGAACTTGTGTTGAGTTCTGTGTACCCAGTTGGGCTGCTCACAATTACTTGTGACCCCATTTTCAGGGGATCTGATAATCTCTTCTGCCCTCTGAACATACACACACACACACACAAAAAAAAAAAAGATTAAAAGTAAAATAAACATCATTAATAAAAGAAGTTTAAGGCCATCCTTAGCTACATAGTGAGGTTGTGGCCAAAGAAATCAAAGATAGAGGCTCTACTTCCAGATACTGATTACATTTTCTAAGACTGACCCAAGTTCTTACTGGTTTTTAGTTTATGGCTTTTCATCAAGATAATAAAAGCTATATCCTTGTCCTGAGATGGTAATTTCATCCATCTGCCAGAGTACCTCAGCCAGATGGCTTCCAACAAAAGAGATTTGCATTGTGATGGTTCCAGAATCTGGAACATGGAAATCTAGATGGTGGCAGGATTATGCTCTTCCTGAAGTTCCATGGAAGGAAGCTTAGCCTACCTTCCTCCAGGTTACTGTCATTCCGTGGCTGGCAGTGACTTGTGACCAGGAAGCTCCAATCTTTCTTTCTGTTTTTATTTCTCTATTGCTGTAGTTTTGTGGCATTTTGTTCACGTGTACCAACTTCCCTATTCTCTTATGGATACTGGTTATTACATCATGGCCACGCTAACCTAGTCTGATGTTTTCTTGACTTCAGGTAGTCCCAGAGTTAAGAGAGTTAAACGTCATGAATTTTTGTTTGTTTGTTTGTTTTGTACTTTATGAAGAGCTGTATGCATTCGGGAGACCTGAGCTTAGAATTTTCAAGTTAGATCTTGTTTCAGGCCAGTAATATATAGAGTGACATTCTTTTGAGAGGCTTGGTAGCAGCTTCCAATCAGAAGCCAATGTCCCTGTCCCTACATCATCTCAATCCAATAGCAACTCATTTTAATTCAGCCTTGCAAACATTATTCTGCCCAGGATATTTTGAGCTGTATCTGTTAACGATGACAAATATACAACTACTGGTTGCCACCTTCAGTCTGATGCTCAGCTAATTACAAGAGATACTCTATACTCCATTATTAAATGGGCCTTATTTTGTTTCTTTCTGGTTATGTATTAAGGTAGGCTAGGCTAATATATGTTATTGATAGGCTATAAGAACTGAATGCACTTAGCAAGCAACAGTTTTGCCCTTGAGTTAATCAGATTATCGTTTCAACATTAGTGGTCAATTGTGAAGCACCTATGATAATATCAACAGAGGCATTGTTTCCCTGAAATTTGTATTCTGAACTTCTACAAAAACAAAAATGTTGGGGTATGTTCTTCAACCTTCTATATCTTGTATGAAAATATCTTTGTGCTGTGTGTGTGCCTGGTGCCTGTGCAAGCTCACATGCCACAGGTTGATGTTGAGTGTCTTCGTCTCTTGCTTTTGAGACAAGGTATCTCACAGAACCTGAGGCTCAGTGATCTGACTGGATTGCCTGGCTAGAAAGCGCCTGGCTTCCTCCTTTCTCTGCCTCCCAGTGCTGGGACTATGGTGTGTAGTGTGACCCCTGGATTTCTGCATGAGTACTGGTGATATGGACATGGTCGTTATGCTTGATATGAGGCACTTACCTCCCCATTTCCATAGCTTCCTACTTACTCCATTGTCAGGGCTCCACTTTGTACCATCTGCTCTTTATTTTGGTAATCCAGGGTTTCTTAGGCATGCCTGCAAGAAATTGGTTACAATGGGTAAATGCATAATTCAATTGTAGCAAAGGTTGAGCTACCATACATTCTTTAGCAAATGACTGACTAGTAATGAGCTTAATCAGGCTGTTCAGTGAGTTGGGTCACATGTCTTCTTTAACTGCATTAGTGGGAAAAGTGGATAAATAAAGTCAAAGGAAAGGATACATGCACCATTTTCTAAAATGTAAAGATATCCTATAGCTCAGTGATTCCTTTATTTCTAGCAATTGCATCTAGGGTTAAACAGAATCGGTTAAACAGAAAATAATCTAGGTGGAAATATGCTCTTTGTTGAACTATTTCCAACAGCAAAAACTTGAAAACAAGGGAAAGATTTCCCAGTGGAGCATGCTTAATAAATTGGAGTGTATGTATTTTGTACTTGTTAAAATTTCTGCTTATGAAAGTTTTGGGTTTTGCCCAGTGTGGTGTGTATGCCTCTATTATCATCATTCAATAAGAGGAGGCAGAAATCAGGGAGTTCAAGACAGGTGTGAGCTTTATAATGCATTCTAGGCCAGCCTGGGGTACACAATTTCAAAAGTTTTGAAATACATGATAATTACATAGACATGTTTCAAATTTAAAGAAGAAATAATACCAATTCTTCAAAGCAGTGGCTTTTAGCACTTGATAATTTTCCCCCAAGGAACATTTAAAATGTTTGGAGACACCTTCAGGTCTCATAGCAGAGACAGCAGGACTCTGTCTACTCTGGACTATAATAGCTGTCAAGGATGCCCAGTCATCTCCCACAGTGCATAAAACAGTTCCCTGTAGGAAAGCATTATTCTGTTTGGCAGGTAAATATTGTTATGGCTGGGACCCTTCAAATAAAAACAAGCTTGTTTTTAAATTTCTGTCCCTTGTTTTTTAGAATTGAATGGATAACATCCATTTCATAGGGTCAATGTAGGGCAGGCATTAGTTAATATAAGTAAAGTGCTTGGAACTGTGAATATAGACTACTAGTTAATCATTCAGTAAGGGTTAATTCTCTTCCCTCTTATCTGCATCACTGTGCAAAGGAAGAAGGAATCCCAGAATATGACGATAATGCTGTCACCATCACAGCCTCCCCACCCATGGATCACTGAGAATACGTCTGTAGTATATCAGTTATATCCTGGAGAGTCCTATTGTTGCATGAAAGGTTAGAAAAGATCTCTTTTCTGGGCCAGGGCTCTATTTGGGGGATTCTGAAGGTATCAGAGAGGACAAATTCAATCTTGATTGGATGCTAGAAGTAAATGAGAACCGTTCTTCAATGAGTATCTAAATAATTCTTTTATTATTTTTATTGAGCTCTACATTTTTCTCTGCTCCCCTCCTAATAAAGTTTAAGCATGCCACTGTGAGAGTAGGCAAGGTGAGGACAGAGTTGTGAGCGATGAAGAAGGATGGGAGTGGATTTTGGCTGGGAGGTTGTTATTTTGGGAGTGGCACGGTGGCACTGTCATCATCTGAGCTCAGGCAAACCTCTCTAGCTGCCTTGTTTCACTGTCTCCTATTCTCTCCTGTAGTGGGTGTTTAGACTGAGGGTTGTATCCCTCAGGAAGCTGACCTGCCAGCTCTGAGAGGTGTTGGTCCACTTCCAGGTACCACAACCTTCTGGTCTCTGTTGCAACTTTCTTAAGACTTTTGATATTTTGTAATTTTCCTACTTTGAATTATTTTCTTTAATAAGCATGAAAATGAATACTGATAAAAATAATGGATGGCCTATGCATATAAAAGGACTCGGGCATGTGCCGAAGAGAAGAAACTCTTGTCTCCATAAAAGGCATAATAAGCAGGCAGTCGTGAATGATTTGGGCTCATCTCAGATAACGTTTCATGACCTTTGCCATTAACAAGCTTAGGGATAGAGAGTTGGAAGGCAGATATTTTTTGATGCCACACAACCTAAGTGACTCTGTATATGAGATATACAAGTTGTAAGTCAAGGCCTTTATGGAGATGGCTTCTAATAAATTACTAATGCAGAAACTGAGTTGCTTTTCAAAAGCTAGGCTTGGATGGCATTATGTATTAAGCAATTGAATCTTAATATGTGGGCGAATAAAAGTTCTTTCTCTTTATTCTTTTAAAGGAAAGAACAAACACGGTACATGTAAAAGAAAATGTGAATGTCTTTAAAGTTTCACTCAATAACAAGAAAAGGAAAAAATCTTAAAAATTGAATTTTTTTCTCTCTTTCAAATTTTGTAGCAACATTAAAGAGAAAATAAATTAAATTAGGCATATTTTAAGCAATGACCAAAAGCAAGCCTCTTCAAGGACATTCTTTTTATATTGTAAATCTTTCGGAGATTGAGTCAGGGGTTCTTTTGAACTGTGAATATATTTTTAATTACTTTCTAATCTTTCATTTTTAAGATTAAAAATAATATTGGCTCCTTATAATGATTTCAAGTGGCACAGAGGACACAAAGGAAACAGCACAGATTTTTTTTTTTTCTATTTTCATTCTGTGAAATAATGACCTCCTGGACTCATTTGTTAGCAGGTTTCAATGCCCCTCCTAGTTTCAGTCGGCGGGAATACTTTTACTCTCATACTTAAAATACTGGCCTTTAGTTAGTTCGGCACTAAAAGATGGTTCAGTGAAGCTGGTACTGCGGTTGTTTCTCCCTAGATTGTCCCTGGCCCATCCCAGTGTCAATACGTGCTCTATTATGACCCCTTCTGTGCAGCCATAGGGAGTCCATCTTCAATTGCAAACACATCTTATGATCTCAGTGATTCTAAAATCAAGATGTTCTTAATCTAATCTCCCTTTCTTTATCTACCACCTCTAGCTGCTTGGCAGTTAAACCTTGTTTCCCTTCTGAATTTCTACTTCCTTTTGCTATTGCCGTTGCTTCATTTCTTTCATGTGGCACCTTAATCTGAGCTATTTGTGTATTTTCTTCCACTAATTGTTCCTATTCGGTCTCTTCTCATGCCCCCTTCCCCCTGCTATTCTTCTAAAAGCAGATCTGGATCCTTCCACTCGTGCAACTTGTGACTCCTATTGCTTTCAAGGTGTAGTCCTTTACTTTGCAGAACAGACCTTCAAGCTCGTCTATGTTCATCCCAAAACCATTGCTACTTGAAATACCCCCCCCCACACACACACAACTACTTTACATCTTTCCTTCAAAATACATCATTCATGCAAAAACAGTTTGTGAGTGCTTACCAAGCCTGGTTGTGTACCATTTCCACTACATCTTCCAAACTCACGGTGTACTCATGATTACTTGCTTTGCACCCTTTAGAGAATGTTTTATGCATCTTTCTTAGGGATAAGAAAATCTGTTTTGGAAAGCCTGTGGTAAATTTCCCTCTAAGTCATGTTCCCAGCATCCTAGTTATAGAATGATTTATTCATATTTGTTTGTTTGTTTGTTTTTTGTTGTTTCACAGTAAGCTTTCATTTTTTTTCCTTTTTGTTCCCCCAAATACAAGATGATTTATTCCTTTGCATACTCCTTCCAAATGTACCCCTGGGTTTCTTTTAATTTTTTCCATGATATTTATTAAGCTCTACATTTTTCTCTGCTCCCCTCCCTACCTCTCCCCTCCCTCCTTCAACCCTCCCCTAAAGTCCCTATGCTCCCAATTTACTCAGGAGATCTTGTCTTTTTATACTTTCTACTTCCCACATAGATTAGATCTATGTAAGTCTCTCTTAGTATCCGTATTATTGTGTAAGTTCTCTGGGATTGTGGTTTGTAGGCTGGTTTTCTTTGCTTTATGTTTAAAAGCCACCTATGAATGAGTACATGTGATAATTGTCTTTCTGTGTCTGGGTTACCTCACTCAATGCTTTCTAGTTCCATCCATTTTCCTGCAAAATTCAAGCTGTCATTATTTTTTTCTGCTGTGTAGTACTCCATTGTGTAAATGTACCACATTTTTTTTTTTATCCATTAGTGTTTTGCTTATATCAAGATACACAATCTCACTTTTGGAGTTCGAGTGTGTAATGGATACATTTGTCTTCTGGGTGCCCTTTATGACTCTCTACCACTGCTGCTAAGTTAGAAAATAGTGTGTGTGTATGTGTGCACACGTGCTTGCATGCCTGCGTGCCTGCCTGCCTGTATGTGTGTCTGTGGATATGGAAGCTAGGAGTTAATGTCAGGTAGCTTTCTAGATAACTTTTCACCTTATATATAGACACACGGTATCTAAGTTGAACCCGGAACTCACCAGTGCAGCTAGTCTAGATGGCCATCTTGCTTTGAGGAGTCCCAGTTTCCTCCTTCAGAGCTCTGGGTATACAGGCAGAGCACGATGCTCACCAGAATTGTGGTTGCTCTCATCTGAAGTATGAAGACTGCTATCTTCATACTTGTGCTCTAAGTGTTTTATCTTCTGAATCACCTCCACAGTCCCAGAAAACACCCCCAGAATAAGAAACTTCCCTTCCTCATCCATCTTTGCATTGCACATACCATGTGGTAAGCCAATAATGACTCACTGCTTTGAGTCACTGAGGTGTTGTTACAGAATATACAAGGGATCAGGAGGGTTTGATATAAAGGGTCCTAAGTGTTTCAATAACCAAAGAAAAGGAGTCTCCATAATCTGTTGCGGACTCTGTGGAAGCCAAATGCATTTTTCTATGGCCTGCAGACAGCAAAGGAAGGAGGGGATGCTAGAGAGAAAGCACACAGTATGTTCTGTGATTACAGATTTGTGGGGCTTGTAAATGGTCTTTAGAGTGCTCTCCTTCCCTGGGACAGCCTTTGAGTTTCATCTTTAAAGAATGGAGAAAGCCTAGGTGTTACAGCCACTTAGTAGCCTGAGAATAGGGTCTGGTTTTAGCTCATGAATTTTTCATAATGAACAAATTTGATTTGTACTCACAATGGTCTGAAATCAATACTCAAATATCATTATTTAGGAAAATGAAATAGATGGTTCTTTTCCATTCATATATTTTTGCAGTTGCCAGATTTTCATAGTTTCTACACCAATTGAGAAACACTGACAACTTCTGAGTTAATGCATTCTTACCCTCATTAATTGGAATGACTTTAATGTAAAAGTTCATTGAGTGACAATGATGTGAGTCATATTGTCCCTGGTATTTGTATCAGGAGTTATATGTTAAGCCTCATAAAATCTTGTTTTGAAGTTAACAATTTAAAATACTTCATTCACATTCCTCCATCTCCCTCCCTCACCTTCTGGGCTTCGATGATATTTAGCATAGAATAACATTTGCCAGTATTTACAAATGAATTCTTTCTGGGCTGGGACACTGTGTTCCTATACTCAATAATCCTAAACTATCTGAAATAGATCACAGGAAAGCTGAAATTACTAAACAGTTAAGAAAAGAAAAGTACTTCATCGTACTCTAAAAGGTTTTTTAAAAGCAAAAGTGCTTTTTTGAGTTATTTTCAGTGAACAGAACTTGTTATTTTATTTTTCAATATTCTAAGTTCTATGAAGGCATATAAGAAAATAGAACTAAAACACATTCAATTCCTTATGTCACTTAAAATCATTTCAATGTTTTAGTGGGTTATTTTTCATTTTTATTTTAACAAGATAAACAGATGGATGCGAGTAAATTTCTGCCTAAATAAATTCAGTTATGTGTACACCAGAAATATTCGAAACCCTTTGCAGTTCCTGTAATTTGATGTGACTTGCTCCTACCAATTCTGGTGTTTCCATGTTAGTACAGGTTTATGGAGAATTTTCTTGTGTGTGCGCACGTGTGTGACTGTGTGGTGTTTCTTTTCCTTTGTTTGAGAAGTAAAAGAAATTAAACAGGGTTATCCAGTTGTGTGGATCATGAATTTCTGCTATCCTACTAATAATACGTTTTCTTAATTAAGAAGAGCAAGTACTGTTAGCGTTTTGACACTGAATACATTCCAGGCTAAATAAGCCTGGCAGTGTGTTTGCTCTTCTTGGTTTTCATTTCACCAAGAACATCCGGATTCAAGACCAGAAGCCTGAGTTCAGGTTTGCTTTCAGGCACCTTCTGTTTGTCCTTACGTCAATGCCCTTTGTCTTCTTGAGCGACTTTATCAAAATACTGTGAATTGGGGCATTATTTTTAAAAAGACAGTTTTAGTGGTTTTTATTCTATGACAGTTTCACAGATGTATGAATGTATGCTATATATTTTATTCCTTTTCACCCTCTTAACCTATCTTATCCCCTTTCAATCCCACCAAAACTCTTCTCTTTCCAACAAGTTCCCTTTTACTTTCTTGTTTTTTGTTTTGGGAGGACTCTATAGTGGGGAGAGTTTAGTTAGAGGTACCCGAGGTACTGTGAGCTCATGAGTATAATGGGCATGGCTTGTCCAGAAGACAACATTGGTTAGCACTCCTCCCATCCTCTGACTTGAATATTCTTCCTGTTCCCTTTTCCCTGGTGTTCTCCAAGTGTTGGTAAGGATGATCTAGATGTCTCATTTAATGCTGAGAACACAATCCTACATGATGGTAAATTTGTAATGGTGTCAGAGGATTCAGTGTCTTTTGAGGACTTGCTTTCTGGTCTATATACAACTCCTTCTCTTTGTGTCCTCAAGTGGCAAAAGGTATGAAGAGGTTCCTTTTGATCCTCTTTTATAAGGATACCAATCCGATTCATGTGGTCCACTCCTGTATGACATTGTCACCCGCTGAGGGCAATACCTCCTCATACTATCACCTGCAGGGGCAAGATTTCATCAGCTGAATTTGGAATTGAGACATACACATCAGATCAGAAATCTCTTACTCTGCAAATTGACCCAGTAGTTTTGTAAACCTACCATGTGTTCCCATGACCCTGTACTACCGTGCATAGCGCTCTTTATTATCTCACTGAGTCATTATTTTCTTATTGTAGGCTTACCCCCTAAAGAATAAGTAAATATGCTTGAGTTGTGCAGACTGGGAAGCAGGTCTTCTTACTCTATGGATATTATTTGGGCCTCTATTATCAAACAGTTACCTTCCACAGAGACGCCTCAGGCAAATTTCACATTATTAAGAATAATATTAAGCTATATATTTAGTTTAGTATAGCTGTACATTCTACATGGGGCAGAATTTTATACACTACTTTGATTTGTTTGAAATGAGGATGAGTTGATCCACTCACTTTCCAAATAGCTGATTCTAGAAGCTATTGTTTTGAGGAGAGAAAATCACCAAGGCAGAGCTATTAAATTAATACTGAACATTGTATGTTTATTAGATCTAAATCACCAGTGGGACAAAACATTTCTCTTACTCTCAAATTTATTTCTATTGCATACTATTAATGGCAGGGATATTTATTTTATTTCTCTATATTTAATTAATCAGGAAATAAAATAATTATCCAGGTAGGATCTTCAGTATTTGGAAGTGGTGTTTCTATTTGTGAACTCTCACACTGACTGGAACCAGGAGGATGGAAACCTAGGTGAACATCTAGGCACCATGGAGGCAGATGTTGATGTGCAAGTCTCACTTTTACCCTATCGTCCATTGGATTCTTTATCTCACTGTGCAATGTTGGGGCTTAGAACTACCCTCAGTTCCTCTTTTCTGCCTCACCTGCATTCCTCTTTGCAAATGAGTAGCTGTCACAAGTGTGTGGGGGGAAGGGCTCAGCCATAGTGACAGGGCTATAAATGGGAGCTCACCTCCACATCAGCATGTCACCTGGTCTAGTGAAGTAGATGAAGTAGCTTCTTCTTCTTCTTCTTCTTCTTCTTCTTCTTCTTCTTCTTCTTCTTCTTCTTCTTCTTCTTCTTCTTCTTCTTCTTCT
>PVIU01005504.1:0-37557 GCA_004026605.1 Ondatra zibethicus | reverse complement strand
GGCTTTTTCACTGCATTATCGGATAGCAAAGCAACTCATATCCCCACTCTATCCCCACCCCCTTCAGTTTCTTATCATGAGTAACTACATTGCATATTTGTTTTTTTGGCTCTATCTAAAATACGTTAAGTATTTATTGGGTAGTGCTACTTTACTCCTACTCCAATCAAAACAAACAAAACTCCCAGAATCAGTTATTTTGAATAGCTTGCTATGTCTTGCTATGTACTTCAAGCTGGCCTTAAAGTAGAGACCCTCCTGCTCCCCAAGTCCCAAGGCAAGAGATGTGTACTACCACACCCTGCTGTGTTTTTTTTCCTTCCTGTAACTTTTCTTTTCCCCTGAAATTTAACTTCATAGACATGGAATGTCTTTTCCCATCATTCCTCCAGCTTCTAACATGGAATATGGCATTGCAGAACTGTTTCATCAGTAATTACTAGGTGCCTGAGTGATTTATTGAGTAAATTCCACTCTCCCTCTCTAGTGCACAAGTCCCACTCTCTCTCTCTAGTGCACAGTGGTCAAGTGGTTTAGCTCAACAGACCTTACATCTCCTATGAGTGCTTCATTGCAAGGGAAGCACTCTTACGAAACTGCCAGGACTTTGTGTATCAAGGAACTTCATAACTTGAAGATTGTGTGTTAGAATTAAAATGACAGAATACCCACGAAGCATTTCCTGTGGAGTTTGGGTCTCACTTAAGCTTTCGTGATTAAGACTTTCATCAGTCATCCTTGTGGTAAGAAGATAATATCAATTAGAGCTCATTGCTTGAAAACCACAGGAGCTGGCCCCAGCTGTGTGCAACATTCACATAACTGTGGAATAAAGAGCTAAGTTGAACACAAAAGGGAAATCAAATAAAATTGTAATCTAAGCACAAGAAACATTGCAAAACTCTCATGGAGGATTCTCTCTCTCTTTCCCCCTCTCTCCCTCCTTTACTCCTTCTGTCCCTCCCCCTCTTTCTCTCTCTCACACACCTCTATATGCTGATACTTAAGGGTTATATTCTTCGTTGCCTTGTTGGCCCCTGCATGCTTTCCACAGTAAAAGCAGTGATTGCTAATGACATTCTCCGTGTCTGTGATACTTAGATCACTTTATCAATCAAATGTGGCATTTATGCCAGCCTTGCCACCTGTCTCTTTCCATCAGTGTCAGCAAGTGTTTCACTGCAGGCAACAGGTGCCAGCTGTCAGCCTGAAATAAACTGGAGTCTGCCCCAGGATAAGTGTGCTTAGAGAATCACTTCTGATTGGATTTCTCCTCTGACAGCCCCTTCTGAATCTGAGACTAAAAACCAAAAGATAAACAAATTATACATAAGTAAACAAACATGTGGCTGCTTGTGAAGCATCAAGCTGGCTGTTACTAGAACTACATTAATCACTCTGGCCTTCTTTTCCATTTGCCTGGGTACCATTTTGATCTGTAGAAATGCAGATGGTTTTACAAGACATTTGGTTAATTGAACCACTTGCCAAAGCACTGGTATTATGACAGTGACTTTTGTTTTAACATGAGAGTTTGAGAAAGGAAAAAATAAGGAGACTCAACTGATAGTATCTGGTCCCCAGCAACCCCATGAACTAAATTGGGTACTTTCAAATTCAGGTGCTGCAGAATTTAATCCTGTCACTATACTTATGAAGTAGATGTAATTACCCACCAACCCATATATGTGCCAGGTGATGCATGTCCTGCCTATTACTCTAGTATTTCGAAGGGGCAGAGATAGAGGGTATTGGAGTATGGTGGTTAGCTAAACTTAAAAAGGCAAGCTATGTGTTCATTTGGGTGACAGAAGAAAGGTCCCAACGTCAAACCTGAGCCTCCACTTGCACTCACACTGACACACACACACACACACACACACACACACACACACACACACACACACGTGCACCTTCACAACATGGGAACATGGATGCCCATGCACTTACCACATTCACATGCAAGAATAATTCTGAAATATGTATACATATATATACACACCAAACACTGGAAAGTGGGCAAAATTTGGATAGAAATTGGAGGGGAATTGATACTTAGAAGAAGGTGATGGCAACAGCTGCTTTTGCTACTTGATTTAGTTATTTATTTATAAAGATATGTGAGTTGAAACCACAAATCAAAGTAGAATTCAGGTTGCTTAGGATAATAGAAGGTTAAAATGACTTTTAGAAAATACACCATAAGAGCCCCCAGTTGTTTTTAATACAAAATCCTTAAGTTTCTGACAGATCCATGAAGCAGACAAATTTGAACACTAAAAGGAATACAGAGGATTTCAGTGGCTCCCCACTGCAATGGAGGTATGATTTAGAGTGTGAATAAAGGCAGTTAAACTGTTTGTTAAAATAAATA
The DNA here is from genome assembly GCA_004026605.1 of Ondatra zibethicus. NCBI lineage: Eukaryota > Metazoa > Chordata > Mammalia > Rodentia > Cricetidae > Ondatra > Ondatra zibethicus. The sequence continues at coordinate 35,183 of PVIU01005504.1, read as the reverse complement.
TAAACATTTGTTTAGAGGAAGTTAACAGAATCCACAAATAAATTATAAATTATATTTTACAATGCCCAAGATACATAAGAATATTGCTTGACATGGACATATGAACACAGACATACACAGGAGCAAAGGAACATATGCAAGATAGTTACCCCAAATATTAGAATCAGGGTATGTGGCTTTAAGGCATACAAACTCCTGTGCCTCATGACATGGTGGGTTACATATACAGGAGTAATTCTGTACAGCCTGGGCATATGTAGAGTAGGCTTTGCCATCTGATTCTTTGTAAAGTAGGCCCTAAGATGTTTATACAATGAGTGAAATTGACCCGGTGAGGGCTTTCTCACTGTGTTTCTGTTGTTAAGTAATGGTTCCCTGTGTTATACTTACACTCATGGGAGATTAGAATGTATATATAGTGGATAAGCACAGTGCACATTTTTCACGCTCATTTTATATTACTTCCTGATTGTTCTTAATACATTTTTTCCTAATGTTAACAGTGAAATGCAGGTGACAGAGAAGAACCTTGTTTAAATTCTTCACATAGCTACAATGGAGCTGACAAGAAATTCTAGGTAATTTCATTCCCTAGGTAGACTTCTTGGGACTTAAGAAATAAGACTCTGCAGTTGTTCCACCTTGGACTAATCACCTTCTAGTACTCTAACCTTTGTAGGTTGATTCATTTATGCCTCTTTCAACCACTGCTGTAGGAACTGTAAGAGATATCTGATCAATGTGTGACATGGGGCAAGCACTCTGCAACACTACTATCATTGTTGCCATCATCATCATCATCATCATCATCATCATCATCATCATCATCATCATCATCATTGTCCCACCACCTATTTCTATGTAGAATCAATCCTGCTTTATTGTTATAATTCTATTATTATATCAAAAGGTAAATGGAGAACTCTATCTTAAAAGTCTGTTTTATCTACTGTTCTCAGTGGCTATGCACAGCATCTGTTGGTACATCCATGACCATTTCATTGGTTCAACAAATCTATTTGACAAACTTCTGTGCTTACCACCAAGATAAAGATAAAGACATTTGAACTTCACTTTCAGCAAACTCACATCTAGTGCCAGAGACAGATAATATCACAAAAGATAGAAAGCAATCATGATAAACTTTTGGGTTTTAGTAGATTTGGCCTTGACTTTGATTTAGCTACTTATATTCTCATCTAGGACATGAATCCTGTGGGGGGAGTGCAAATTTCTCCATATTGATAATGGTCCAAGTAAATAAACATGTACTAAAGTGTTTTGTTGTTGATCATACCAGTAGTTACATTTTTTTCCATATTGGAGTACAAGTAACAAGCCATATCCACCAATGGATCAAAGTTTCATAGAGATAAATTACAGCTTGTTTTGAAGAAGAATCAATGTCACTTAGAACTATGTGCCCATGAGCTTTTTCAGAACTAATGTGGTCCTTGTTACTGGGGACATTCAAATAGAATTTGGAAAGCAATGTTAGTGCCACCAAAGGGAATAACTGGCACTTGGTGGATATTTGCAGAAGGGCTGGAGGCAGGGATGGAGAAAAAGAAAGTCAAGAGGGGAGCTTTATAAATTCACTCAGAACTAGTGAATGCCTAGTCTGTGCCTAGCTCTATGTTGGTGAAACCAAGCCTCTCATCTGTGAGATTTATAACATAATGAGAAAGGCACTCGACTAAACATTTAACTGCTGTGGCTAAATGTACGAAAAGCATATAGTCCAAGACTCCTATTAGATGTCTGAAATTATGAATAGGTTAGTGCCAAACCTGTGTGTGTGGGATGCATCTTCTTATGCTAAGATATATATGATAAATCATGGATTACAAATTAGAAACATTAAGAAGTTAAAACTGGGCCTGGAGAGATGGTTCAGCAATTATGAACACATACTGCTTTTGCAAAAGTCTTGGGTTTGGTCCTAACAACCATATGGTGACTCACAATCACCTATAATTCCAGTTCCATTAGATCCAATACCTTCTTCTGACTTCTTTGGGCTCCTGAACACATGTAGTACACATATATACACTCAGGCATAAGCAGACACACATAAAAGAAAAGAAAAAATTTCAATGAGATATTAAATAAAATACTAACTCTATCTGAGCTTCATAGTTCATGTCTATTGTCTCTACTTCTTGGGAAGCCTAGGGAACTTTTGTAAAGATTTGTCTCCAAACAAAAGGACTTGGGATGTAGTTCAGTGGTAGAAATGCCTGATGTATATGAAGAGCTGTGTTTAGTCTCCAGTGCCACTAAGAGCCCAACAAACAAAGCATATTCCTATTGAAATAAAACAAGTAGACAGGTATAGAAAATATTATTATCAAAATTACAAACATATATCCTTTTCTCTAAAACTACCTCATTGGGTGTTGACCGTTTTACTAAAGAAAGCACTTTGTACTTCAGGTTGTGTGTGTTATGTTCTCCATTATATCCAAGTTGCTACCTGTGCACTTCGGAATTGTTCCAGAGTGAAGCAAGGTTTGCTTGAGCATCTGTCCTGAGATATAATACCTGCTAGGTTATAACTACCATAGCTGGTAGTATATACAATGTGACTACTCTGGACCAAGGCACGAACTTGAGTTCCAGTTGGTGCTGAGCTGTGCAATGTGCAGTGTTAACATGCTTCTCAAAATGACATACAGTTGAAAATGTAGGAACTGTTTAGTTCTGGAATTTTCCTTCTTAACAGTTTTGTAGCCCAATTATTCATGGGCACCTAGACCGTAGATGGGAAAACAGTGGCCAGCAATGGGGTGGGGCTGAGTGTTTTCTAGAAAGAAAAAGAAGTGAAACTGGCCTGGAGTGCCAGGGGCAACTTCTAACTTCTATCGGGATGTGAGGTTGCTGTGGGAGCTGGCTGTGAGGATGCAAGCAAAAGGCAATGATGTAATTAGAGAGCACGTCTTGGTACCTTCAAAGGGCCAGGGAAACGTGTTCCTGAAACCCTGAGAAAGAAGCAGCTGGCTCGATGAGCAACAGCTAGAGAATCATCAGAGTCAGCTCACTCAGAACAGAGAAGGCGCTGGTGAGCCAGTGGTTCTCATCCTTGCAATATTGGGGAGTTTCATAGGGATTAAACTCAGGGATAACATGCTGTGATTTGCTTTATTAAACATCATTTTGACTCACTTGTAGGCCATCACCTAGAGAAAGGCTAGGGTCAGAGACAATTTTGAAGAGGACAACAGTCATCCTGGCAATGACGTTACAGTGCAGAACGACTGGGAGAGAACATGAAGAGAGATATAAGAATGGAGATGAAGGGTGGTGGGTAGATTTGAATGCTTTTTGAGATAAAGTTATAAAATGAACAGGAGGAGATTATACACAGTCAGGGGTGTAGAGGGTCAGCTTCATTTTTTATAGTGGGGGGAGGCCGTTTTGTGAGGTTTTGGGGGGAAATATGAATAAATATATATTCAGCCCAGATAAGAGACCCTGGGGACAGGCCAATTTCACCCAAGCCTAACTTACAAAAGCATAGGTGAATCAAAGGCAGCCATGTCATAGAAAACCCTACTGCAGTAAAGGTGAGAACTCACAAAAGCTATGTTCTTACAACTCCATGCACAGCGTGTAGATAGTGTCGCTGAAGACAGCCTCCCTTACTTTGACCATTGTGTAGGGTTTCTGTACCCTTGGGGATGGGACTGGTAAGCCTTGTAAGTTTCAGGAATTTCCTGAGCCTTGTTAGTTTTGTTTTACTTCCTGGTCAATGGGTCTCTCCACTGCTCTGCGCCCACCCCACTTCCTGGGAATGCTGCAATTCTTCAATTCAGAGGTGATAACTATACAGCTGTTGTTGGTGGTATTTCCTTGAGTAGGAAACAGATGCTACAGGTTTATAAGCAACTCTACATTACTACTTGGGGCATGTTTGTTTTCAGGTTCTTTGAGTCAGAAACCTGACTCAAAGTGTTAGATGCCTTGTACATTTTATTTCATTCAATTCCCATAAATACCTTACACATTATAATATTTTCCTAATCTGATAATAGAAGGAATAGGAATACTAAAAAAAAATGAGACTATAAGAGCATGACATTGTACAGCTGAACTCCAGGTCTTTGCTATTCCTAGTGTACTTTTCTTACTAAGTATTTAAATAAATTTTGTGAAGTGAATGACAAATATGAAGACCTTTTGTTAGTGGTAGAACATACTCATTCAAATAGAGTTGAGCTCTCCTTGATGACTGCTTCCTCAGTTTTTCTAGAGATGGAGTGAGCGACTGAAGTTTCATCAGTGTTATTTTTTATGAGAGAACAGGACAGTGCTGGTTGCTTGGCATTACTCTTTTGACAACCACAGTAAAATCATTTTGTGAAATCAGCCAATAAAAAGACTAGTAATAGCAGAGCTCCAGAATGTGTGGCTGATCAAACCAGTTGGAGCAATAAGAGAAACGGCCCATCATTTCCTTTCTTGTTTGTTGCTCTGGGAAACTAAATGTAGCTGTCACCTAGGATAGTAGCACTCTGTGATGACAAGGTTGTGGAAATCTGAGAATACTGCGTGTTGGAAAAGCCTCCCTATTTTTGAGATGAGGGCAAAGACAATGGCAAGAATGGCAAGAATTGAAAATAGAAGTAAGTCAGGAACATCTATTGCTAGCGTGTTATTCTTCTCATCTATTATCAGACTTCTGTGCTAGAGATGTGGTCTGCTGACTAGGTTTATGTAAACTTGGCATAAACTAAAGTCATCTTGGAAAGGGAAACCCCAACTGAGAAAATTATGCCCATCAAATTGGCATGTGAGAAAGTCTCTGGAGCATTTTCTTGATTAATGAGTGATATGATTGTGGGTAGTGCCACACGTGGGAAAGTAACCTTTGTGCTTATAGAAAACAGATAGAACAAGCTGCTGAAACCAAACGAGCAATCACTCCGTATGGTCCCCGCTTCAGTTCCTGCCTTGAGGTTCCTGTTTTGAGTTCCTGCACAGACTGTAACCTATGAAGTGAAATAAGTCCTTTCCTCCCCAGGCTGCTCTTCATCAGTGTTCTGTCACCACAATAGGAATGCCAGCTAGCATAGAAGGGGGAAGCATGTGGAAAGTGGATGGTGACAAGTGTCTTTAATAGGATGGTTACTACAGTGTTAATTCTTGGATGTCTTTTGCATTTTCTTTAAATTTCCACATTTAATCGTTACTATAATCCAGCAATGTTGGCATCATTAGCTCACTTACCAAATAAGGGACCCGAACCTCAAGTTTTTAGTTCAGTATTAGCATAAATATTAAATTTTATAGAGAGATAGGTTATTAAGAATTTTATGATATACTAGGATTTTATATTAATTTTCTAAAGTTGCCCAAGAAAAGATGAACTTTTTGATTCTATAATGGATGACTGGCTAGGAAAAATGGCTCAGTGGGTAGGCGCACTTGAACTGGCATGCAGACCTGCGTTCAAATCTTCAAAACCCATGTAAAAAGTTGGCCATACCTGGAACCCAACACTGGTTTGGGAGGGCAGAGACTAGATGGTCATTGGGACTTTCTGGCCACCATCATAGTCCCAGGTTTGGTGAGAGAGTCTGTCTCAAAAAGATAGAGAGTGAAATACTAGGGCACATACCATCTTAGACCTCTGGTGTCTATACATTTGTAAGGATGTGGGCATGCATGTGTCAAAACACACAGAAATTGGATTACAGAGGAAAACTTAATGGTTTTCCTGAAAGTTTTATGATTTTGAAATCTTTAAACCCATATCAGGTTGATAATATGTCTTAGTTCTCTATTACTTTGGAAGATTAAACAAGGCACACGGCATTTTTGAGGTTCAACCTTGAAATGAACATTTTTTTTCTTCTGTAAAATGAACATTAAAGTACCCACCTTAGAGAGTAAAATATCTTGAAGTACTTTGAAAAAGATTGAAATTAAATTAAAAGAACAAACACATAAAGCTGGGTCTGGAAAAAGGGCTCGGCGAACCATGCCCAATATTGATATTGACTTTCCACCCACTGCAGCAGCAGGCACACGTTGGTCCTGAGTGGAACGCTCTTTAGTCACTGTGAGTCAAAGAGTGGGCAGAAGAGAGATGATGAGAGTGGATCCTGACAGCTTATGAGATCTGTGAACTTGGAGAAGATGAAAGATATCTCTTTTTTCTCATCTTTGAAACTTAGAAACTGGCACATTCTTCACAGGCCAGTTGCAAAGAATTCCTTAATAATAGGTCTTAAATCTTGCATGCAGAGCACAGTAGGCTTTCAACATATGTATTTTTGCTTGCTGAGTGATTGACTAGATCAGAAAAACTACCATTTCCCATTGCCCATGTTTATTCTTACAAATATAGGGCCAAATTTCTTACTCAACAAATTGCTCTGCTTTTATTTGCATAATTCCAGAAGGGAAAAAAAAAACCTCTAATTGGTTTCTCTGTAGCATGGACCAGAGAAATCTTACTGTCTTGTGCCCTCTCTGCAGTGAGCGGCAAACCTTCCGTAAGTCATCTCATTAGTGCCCTGTGATATTTAGGGAGGCTGGGATCTGCTGATGATCTTAAATGGGGTTACGAATTCAGTGTGCGCTGGAGCGAGGGATGAGGCACAGAATGAGAGGACCTAAAGACACCTTAGATGCAAATCTTTACTGAGCCATTTTTTGATGATCAATTACCCAGTGGGGTATCTGACAAATACAGTGTGGGGTCTTATTCCCATCATCCATGTGATGGGGTGCCATCTGGTCTCATAGAAAAAAGATGCAGTCTGTAAGATTTAGCTGAACTAATTAGTCAATGAATAAATTATTATAACCAACAATTGCACTTCAAACCAGAAGTGGAGTGACCATGGGTCTTAAAACTTTTATTAGCTCCGTGAGAATCTGTTAGAGAATTTGTTTCTAAATAAATGCATTATAGATACCTGAAAATATGCCAAATAAGCCTCTCTCCATCTTCTTCCTTCTCCTTTTTCTATTTTTTCTTCCTCTGAATCTGCTTCTTCCTCTCCTACCCCTTTCTCCTCCCTCTCTGCCTTATTCTTCATTTTGAAACATCTGCTGATGTATTGTGATGGACTGCAAAATACTAATCTACTTTTGCATTTTAAGTTAAATTCATGGCACACCCAAGGGCAGTTTAATTAGGTGTACGTTTTCGCATATATCCTTGCAAACAATATTTTGGTAAGCATCTCAAGACACAAGTCTGTAGATTTTCTGCTTGGGAAACATCAGTGTCCTTCTATTATTAAACCACATGGCCTAGAGATAATAGAGAAGGCTCAGTGGTTAAGAGTTCGGGCTGCTCTGCTGGGAGAGCTGGATCCATTCCCAGCACCCACATGGAATCTTATAAGCATCTGAGACTCCAATATCAGGGGCTATGACACCCTCCTTTGGCCTCTGTAGTCCAGTTATGCATGCAGGCAAAACTCCCATACATGCAAAATAAAAGTTAATAACTAAATGCATCTTAAAACACATAGCTTGGTATCAAAGGGCTTTCCTTCATAATCAGTTTTCAGAAAGATAGCTTGTGTTGATTGGGCACTTCATGTCAGACTTTGTTCAATGCTTCTACACAATGTAAGTGATTTATTTGCTGGAACAAAGCTATAAGAAGAGCATTATAATAGTCTTTATGAAATACCATCTGAGATTAAGTGGTTTGTTCAGTGTTCTGTACCTCAAATACGGTAGAAGACTGAACCTATAAATTTGTATCCACTGTGTTTCAGAGTTCAACCAATTAATGGCCCATGAACAAAGACAGTGTGTGCGTGTCTGTGTCTGTGTGCATGTGTGTGGTGAGTGAGTGTGTGTTGAATGACTAAAAAAAGTTCAAATGAGAATAATACTTTATGGTGTGTGGAAACTGTACAGAATTGCAATCCCAGTGTCCAACAGTCAGTGATTTTGAAGGATTGTCATGCTCATTTGTTTACATACTGAGTATGGATGGATCTCTGCTCTGATGTCAGATCTGTGCAGCTGGGACAGAAACTATCAGCCACACAAAAATGAAAATATTTATCCTGTCCCTAGAGAGAAATGTCTGATGAATCCTGAGTTATCTTAGTGTGTCCCTCTCACTGTGTCCCACTGTCTTTCTAGCCTGGACTCTTAGCCAGTTAGTTATATTTTTTGTCTTAACTTTCAGGAGCCTGGGACAGTGTTCAGTATATTTCTACTATTGAATTTCTTGTTTCCTTTCCATATCTATGCCTATAAATGATATCTAATTATAATGTCCTAAAGACCATTATAATGTTCCACTTATAATTTTGTTCCAGCAAATAAATCGCTTGCATCATGTAGAAACATTGAGCAACGTGTCTGATGTTAACCGTATTTAAATTCTGAAAGTTTGGCAGTAAGCAACAGGAAACCCAAGTCATACTGGAAATTTCAAGTCAAGAATCTTTTAACTTAAGCAAAAAAGTGCTCAGAGATTTTTAAAGGTGAAAATTCATCTATGACGAAGCAAAATGGTGACACTGTCTTAGGCCATACTGCTCATGTTCCCAGCCTGATAGCTGTGACCAAGAGACACAATTATACCAGTTCGCTTAGACAGGAGGCAAACTTATGCCTGCCTCGTCTCTGTGGATAAATGTTTAAATCATTTATCTCTAAATCATACAATCAGGAGTTTGGTGAGTATTAGTTACTCTAGTTAAACAAGTTAGGAATCTGGGTTATGTAAAAAATAACAGGGGTGAATGGGTGAAGAAGCCTCAACAATGTCTGTGCATCTGCCGTGTGCAAAGAATTCTGGACTCCTGTTTATTGAAGCGTGCTGCTAGCACAATTTATCTCCCTTTCCTTTCCCACCTGATGACTGGATCAGAGCAAGCAGTAAATATTTGCTCTCAGCAATCAGTGCTAGTCGACATGCTCCAGATTGTCAGTCTGTTAAGAGCATCGATTCCTATGCTGGAGGCAGGCAACCCCCGCGCTTAAAAAATGCTACGTTGAAGAATCTTTATGTGGTTTTAAGGCTATACTTCGTTGACCTCTTCGGGAGTGTTCTTAATAATGCATGACTGCTTCTGGGGTCATTTAATGTGCTGTTCATCTCTCTGATTGTGCTGGCCTGAAAGATAAATGCCCCCGTAGGGTATGACTTTGTTGTATCAGGTGTGGACTTGTTGGAGGAAGGGTGTCACTGTGGGCTTTGCCTTTGAGATCACCTATGCTCAAGCTACACTCAGCGTAGCACACAGACTCTTACTGTTGCCTGGAAATCAAGATTTAGAAATCTTCGTTCCTTCTCCAGTACCATGTCTGCCTGTATGCCACCCCACATGACAGTAACAGACTAAACCTCTGAAACTTTAAGCTAGTCCCAATTAAGTGTTTTCCTTTATATAATTTGCTGTGGTCATGGTGTCTCTTCCCAGCAATGGAAACCCTAAATAAAACATTCTCCAAACACAGCAGTCGCTTGAAATTGGCAAGATGTGGAGGGCTGACAGTGTTGAGGATGGTGGGAGGGGATTGTTGCAAGGAGAGAGACGCTTGTTGTTCCTGGCCACTTAGCCCCGAAATAATCACACAGAAACTGCATTAATTAAATCACTGCTTGGCCCATTAGCTCTAGCTTCTTATTGGCTAACTCTTACATATTAATTTAACCCATTTCTATTAATTAGTATATCACCACATAGCTGTGGCTTCCAGCATCTGTCTCCAGCGGCTCCATGGCCTTTCTCTGACTCTCCCCTTCTCCTCTCATGCTATAGGCCAAGCCAGTTCTTTATTCATTAACCAATAAAAGCAACACAGAGACAGAAGGACCTCCCACATCAGGGGACAGCTATAGCGAAGAAATGAGGTCATGCTTTTGCATTCTGCTCCCAACAAAAGTTGGGTTTTGGATTTTAGAGTGGGGGACTTTATATAGATGCATCCAGTGCTGTGTCACAATTTTTATCTTATACAAAAGAGGCAAGATCAGAATATCTGTGACTAATAGACATTTATGAGCTCTTCACAGCTATTCTTTCTGAGAGCTCAATACTGGAAATATACCACAACCAATAGTAGACTAGATCGTGGTATAATCACAAAGTGGAATATCAACGAAAAGAAACAATGTAGAGAACTAAACTCAATATACAGATAAACTTCAACAGTAGGCTACTGGACTAAAAAAATCAGAGAATTACATATACTCTCTGCTTGCAATTATATCAAGCACCAATCTACCCCATGATGCTCAGTTATGTCATTGATTATCTTAAAAGGGAGTGAGAGAGTTTATGGGTGTTGGTAGTATTGGGGACTTTTTGCCAAACTGTTGACTAAATGGGTATGTTTATGAGAGAAGTCCCCAAGATGTGCATTTATGACACATGCCATTTCTTTTAGATATTCATGTTAAAATATACTACTAAAATTAGCGAGAAAAAGACAGCCGGGAGATAGGTCATCTTCAAATGTCCTAGTGCACTCTAATACTTTTCCACATCCCTGGGGTAGGATAGTGCTCAGACCTGAATCCCAGACGTGGAATCAGGTCTGACCTGTCTTCGTCTGGCAGGAGTAGGCATCTGTAATGGTTTAAATGTCAATTATCTTCCACAGGCTCATGTGTTTGAATACTTGGTCCTTAGCTCATGGTACAATCTGGGGAGTTTTTGGAAACCTTGAGAAGTAGGATCTAGCTAGAGGAAGCAGAACAGTGTTGTGCGGGCCTCGAGAGGTAATGCTGAATCCTGCTCCCTGTTTTCTCTACTTGCTGATCTGCCCAGATATGAACAAGCAACCTCATGTCCCTCTAGTCATGGTCTATGCTGAACAGCTGTACTTTCAAACCCACAAGTTAAAACAAATTGTTCCTTTTGTGAGCTACTTCCTGTTGGATATTTCCTCTTGGCACCAAGAAAAGCAAAAGTATGCTTGCTGGAGTAGGAGTAGAACAAAACCTTAACTTAGTCCAGAGTGAAGCCTTAACTGAGCTAACCACCACGGCTGAAAGATTGGGAAATGGCCCTGGTCAGAGGCTCTTGTTTCAGCTGGCCACAAATCAGAACGGTTGTCACTGTGAACTTCACATGAGATTCTCAGACTCTCCACCGCTCTTCCAGCTCCAGTTTCTGATGGTTTTTCCACTGGACTGAAGGGTTCATCTGGCTTCCTGCCATGAATCATTTCTTCTCTGAGTGATAAAGAATGGACTGACAGCTGTTTATTTTGTCCCTCACTGTCCTCTTTGGGCTAAGTGCCTCCTCCTTTTGGGAGCTTTAGATTTATAGAACGTGTGATACAGTTTTATCTTCCAGGGAGAAAGGCGCCTGTAATTGGGTAGCAGGGTTTCTCCGGTTTCCCGACACAGGGGGAGGTTGACGATTCTGTTGTTAAGGTTGCTTTTGTTTCTCTCTTGCGTCCAGCACTGGGATATGTTAGCTGTACCATGGCAGAGTGGGCATCTTCTTACTCTAGATCACTTTTTGGAATGTGTCTGAATTTGTTCATTAGTGCCCCATGCAAATTGCCCTTTAGGCAAGGTGTCCCTGTGCCTGCTTCTGCACAGTTCAGTTTCCCCCAGCTTCTCATCCTTTTCCTGGCCACACTTTATAAATGTCTTCATCTATCAATGTCTGCCTGGGTCTGGCCCAGCCGAAGGATGGACTCTCTTTCAAAACTGTCATCAAATGATGTTGGAAAGGGAAACAGAGAAGGCTGTTCATTTTCTGGTGTTTGCTATTTCACTTCTGTTTGCATCCTGATGCTGTAATGAAATATTGGGTTGTGTTTCCATGGGGCTGATAAGCCCCCCTCGGCCTTATAAGCTCTGTCTGTGTGTTACTACTTTCCAAGAACTCCATCATTACACAGAGCCTTATGCATTTCCTTTCAAAGCTAGTCATTTGCATTTTCCGCCTTTGAAAAGGCAAATTTGCTTTGAAAAGTGTAATGAAATGTGCCCAAATGAAAAATGGGCCCGGAGGATGGCTGGTGCCAGCATGGGGCTTTAATTAAATGATTAGATGGCAATTTGATATGGCCAGCTTTTGAACTGAGTGGTGTTATCATTTTGCTTTGGGAGGGGAAACAGCGGCTCGACCTTTAGAAATCCTGGAAGGCGATATGAACTCTGCTGCTAGCCATCACAGAACTATGTACAGAAAGGCTTTTTCTTTCTCTTTTCTTTTTCTCTTCCCTAATTCCTTGTTCATTTTCCCCGACACCAGCCTCCCAATTACTGTGGCTCCTCACACTTCTCCCAGAACAAGCCCTGTCTGTTGATGTTTGTTGATCATCAGTCTCGGCTGCCTGTAATCCCCATTTCATGAGTGCCTAGGAATTTTTGTTTTCCCAAAGCACAGTTCACTGAGAATCAGCTTCCCATTATTTTAGTCCTTTGGAATTACCCCGGACTAGATGCCGCTTGGTCTCTTGACTGGCCAGAAAGCTACACAATCCAGCGTGCTGGTCTCCCAAGCTCAACCATCAGCAGACCATCCGTGGTCGCCTTTCTCCACAATGTCAAGTTCAACACTTGCAATAGAAACCCTTGCCCCAAAAGCACTGACTGTTTTCTCTATGGCCCTTTGTAGGAGAGGTTTACCTAGGATAGCACTTCACGAAATCACCCAGCCAAGGCTAGTTAGTGACTGTAGACTCCATGAGGTCAAATTTTATTCATTACTCACTTGTTTACACAGGACTAAGACACAAGAGCCTGTTAGAAAATATCAGTTATACAATGTAGCCATCAGGATTCACAATAGGACTGAACTTGAAGTCTTTAAGCTTCTTGTGCAAATTAGATTCTAAGGGAAAACTCACTGCTTCCTCAGACCTAGGCAGCCACAACATCTTATATTTTCCATAACAGAATCATTTGTTCTTGTTGGCTAGATTTCTTATTAGTGTTTCATACCTACATTGCCATATCAAATTGTTCTAAAACTTTAACCTAAAGATCTCTGCTTGTTGTTTTTAACTAACAACTAGTGAGCATTAATATGTTCCAGCCATTGTGCTTACATTTTCACAGCTGTTCTCTCTTTAAAATCTTGGCAATCCTCCTGCCTCAGTCTCTTCAGTACTCAGATCACAGGCATACCTCACCCTGATAAGCTCAGATATTCTTAATTTTTCTCATTTTACAGATCCTAAATAAAGAGACAATTAAGGTAATACTTTTATAAAGCCTATCAAACAGCAGCCTAGCTATGTCTGCCTTTTCTGCTTATTAGCTAGTTCTTTTCCATCACGTGGATTTAAGGTTCCCTGAGCTACTTTTCAATTTGTAAAAGAGAATAAAGTATTGTTTCATATGCTTTAAAGATGACTTTGTTTCATTCGTGGTCGTAGACAGACCTTTATTTGTCTTACAAGTCTGTGCACTGCATCTTGAAATTTGACTCCAGAAGAAAAAAGTTTTGCTTCTTAAACCATAAATGCATGTTGAACCTATGTAACTGCAGAAATATGTTTATCTTACAAATCCAAGTCCATATATGTGCACACAGTCACAGACAGACCCACTAGAAATATGTGGTACCTAACCTGATGAGGCAAGAATCAACAAAAATGAAGAAAAATAACACTGCTCAGATGTAGCATACATATTCCCTGGCAATGTTCATCCTTTTGATTTCTGACCTAGGAATAGGGTTCAAGCAATTCTTGGTGCCTAATGTGTGAAACAAGAATCAGAAATCAATACCATGGGTAAACTGGACACAGAGTTATTTGTTTTCCCCAAAGACTAAATGACGACAATGCAAGCCTTCCACCACATGAAATTTGGGTCTGTTCTTTTTACAGTGGTGACTTTGCACTCTGTATGAGGCAGATGCACTGGAGGAAGAAAGTTACTAGAGATGAGCATATACAGAAAGATATTTATTACAAGGAAGTGTTAATAGGAGAATTTATTTAATTTAAGCCCATGAAACTATAAACCTGGCAATTACAGAAAGTTCTCAAGTCCTGCAGTTGATGATCTCAAGAGCCATGTGTGCTGATATGGAGTTCCAGGTCAAGGCTAGTGGGCCAGGGTCTTTGAGGTGCCCTGGGATAAGTTTTAGGTTCATACTCAGCAAGCTTGAGACACAAGAAGTGCCAGTGTTTCAATCTGAGTCTTAATGCTGGACACAGCCATATTCTAGTTAAATCAGACCCCCAAAGGAGGTCTCCTACTCAGGTTTGCTCTCTGTTTAAATCTGCTGATGATTGGAGGGAAGACAGCATAGTCTGCTTTACCCAGCCATCCTGTACAGACACTCCTCCACAGACACACCCAGCATAGTGTTTGTTGACCCATTTCTAGGCCACCCCATTTCAACATGTGTGCCGTTTTCAACTATACTTGCTCTCTAGATATAGACATTTAAAAAGCTATAATTCTGTCTGGCATAGTATATAACCCAAACCATGCTAATATATTTTTCTAAAAAAGGAAACAAAGTGTTTGAGTCAAGGCTTGCTGTTTCCTAATATCAATTCTATGATGTAAAGTTTACAATACTTAAGCACCACAGTATGAAATGACAATGTTGTGCTCTAGACGACAAGGAAAGAAAGGAAGGATAGAGATACCAACACACTCGTAGCAACATGAGGAGTCTGTGCTTCTGACAATCACAGTCTGACTTCTGTAGCTGTCTGCATGGCTATTGCTGATATTTTCAGCCGCCATCTTCTACTACCCATTATGGAATCCCCTTAGCTTCAGTGAGTAAATATGCCAGTTCTGTATCTTGCAAAGTGACAGAGCATCTAATTCTGAAGGGTCTCAGTTGGGCCATTTTAGTTTTCCATTGACCATAATCACAGGGCCTAGTAAGAGATCTCCTGTATCCTAGATATAAGTCTTCCTTGTCTGCTGTGTGGGGTGGTAGTCCATCTTCTACTTTGTAGTCTAGACCTGTCACCACAGGCAGCATAGTAACTTTTTTTTCTGTCAGCCAGCAGCTTTATGTTCTAATTCAATGAGGGCACTGCAAGTCTCAAAGTGGAAACATTCCTCTTGGCCCAGAGTACATAACACTACAGCAACAGGGGTTGCTGGAGAGATGGATTGGTAGCAAACAGTGCCTGCTCTACCATCATGGCTTTTTAATTAAGATCCCGGCACTGGTCTCTGTAAACACAGGCATGTGAGTTAACACACATGTCAGCACACATGCAAATAAACACATAGAAAATAAACATTTGAAAAGAAAATGCAATCTGTTCGGGATCACCAGTGACAATTCTGAATGATGCTCCTCTCAGTTCCACCTTTGGTTCCGAGATCTATGATCTTGGCTATGCAAGAAGTGGCAGTGTCTACCGCGTGCTCACGAAAATGGTTTTCCAGAAAATCTTTTAAAAAATGCTCTCAGATAGCTAACTCTGTAGCAGAATCCACAACCGAACAAAGTGTTCAGGCTCAGGAAGACAAACACCATATGTTTCCTTACATATGTGCATCTTAGTGGCTCATTTTTATTATCTACTTTTTATGAATGAATGAGTATATGGAGATGGCAGGAAACTCAAAAGGTTATTTTACTCTTACATTAGAACAGCTACTTGAATATAGTGGGTAGGAACAGTAATAGCAGTGATTCTATGAGCATAGGCCCATTGCCATATTTCTTTTCCTGTGACCTTGATTCCTTGTTCAGAAGCAATGCTGTGTAGACTTTCATGACAATGAACAACATAGTCTATTAGTGTGTGGATGGTAGTTTTGGTGAACACACTATTTGCAGGGAAGGTAAGTCTACATTCAGAGTAAGTAGCTATTCTAGGAAAAAAAGTGACCTTTGATGAGGGAAGCAGTCCTTTGTACTCAGCCCATCACAAGGAAGCTGGTCTATCATACTGAGGGATGGCGCCATCCTGGGGGCTCAGTGTTGGCGCCTGCTGTTGACTGGGCACACAACAGTGGCCCCACCAAACTTCCTAAGTGAAGGTTCATGTTGTTCAGCCTTTGCATAAACTCCATTGCTGTCATCAAGGGAAGGACAAAGGTAGCTGTGGAGAGTGTCTGACAAGTGTCCCAGTATAGGACATTTTATCCAGTTGATTATTAAGTCCTCTTGCCTGAAGTCACATTTTGATGAACATTCACACGAGATATAAATATCTTCATTTCTTCCCCATGTTGAGGGACTTATCCATTTACCACTTCTCTAGAACTTTCTGGCAACACTTTATGATTATGTTCTTTCTAAGTCCCTGACCATGAAGTGAAGCTATTGGATGAATCTTATGAATTGATTTATAATTGCATGCCTGGCCATACACCCTTTCAAACAAAATGAACCATTATGTGCATTTTCCAAAATTTTGCTGACCAGGAAGATATATATTTCCCATTATCTCCCAATGATGTAACAGAAAAAAAGAGTAGATGCTCATGTTTTAAAATCATGTGCACATCATACAGATGTATCTACAAATTAGATCTAAGTCCTTTCTTTCTCTATTAAATACCTGAATGGTACTCAGCATTTTCTTCTTATGTAAACCTTTTGTATTTTCAGGTTCTGCTGAGGTCCAACCTCATATACATCACCTACATTAAACAGTAGCAGTTGATCATCCATGTTTTGCATGCCTCATTTAATGTCTTAGAGGGTAGTTAACAAATACTTGATGGTTACTTTAACATATCAGATAACTTGGTAGCCTATGGTTAAGCATTCAATTTCTAGTAAGGCTCCAAAGACTACCTAGTGTTCTTCTCTCAAAATGGCTCTTGTAACCCTAAGGGCTTGCTATGCTTCACGTAGAAGGCAAGTCAGAAGTTCAAAACAGTGTGTTTACTCCATTTACCATTCAGCTCTCATTGGATCTACTGGAGTACATGACCCAAGAGTCTGAAAGGTGGGTTAGCAACTCAGAGCTTTTACATAGCCTTCCCTTATATCACTCAAAACTAGCAGTTTTGGGGGTCATTTGGTAGATGAGTTAATGGAACATGCTCAAATGAGGGGCATATGCCATCTGAATGTCAAAGAAGATCAGTAGACATTACCTTGCCAGCTGTATTAACTTATTTATCACCATTGAAAGAATATCTTGGCATGTTCACATTATTTAAGACTTAAGAATTTTTGTGGGGAGAGGAGTGCTGGGATTGACCCCTGGCCTTGTCCATATTGGGCAAGCATTCTATGACTGAGCTACATTCCAGCCTAATACTCCTTTGAACTAAATTTTGGCATAGGAGTGGTGTGTCAATGTGCCCATGAAATAGGAAAGTGCAGGTGTATTACAGTCTGTACCAGATGAAAACAAGCAATTGAACAAACAAAACCTACTTCTGATTTTCTTTCTTGATAGTCATGACAACAAAGACTTTAGTAAGATAAACAGCTATGTACCAGTTACCAGGGGCTATATTAATTTGTTCAAGCAATGAAACATATCTGTTGTAACAGCTTTAATTGGAATTACCACCTGGTAAACTTATGATAACCTACTGTCTTTCTCCAAGATCCATCTGTGTTCTCCACACTTAGCTGCACAAGTAGGTGAGTTGAATGGAATGTGCCAGAAATGATCACCCCTGAGCAGTTCAAGTCCCAGTAGTGGCAATGACCTTTGTAGTCCCTCCAGGAATGAGATACTGTTTTACCTGTTTTGATTTACCTTTTCTTATTCAAAGTCAACCCTAGTGGCTAACATTTGGCCTTTCCCACCATAATTCTTACTCCACAGGTCAGAGAACAATGTGGGGAGTCTGCCAGGGGCTGAGTATACATGTTTGAATTATGCACTTCAGAACTTGAAAATTACAAACTGTTAGAACTTGGGGTCCAATGTAAGATGGCCTCAGCTAGCTAGTCATGTATCACTGTTATTTTCAGCTCTAATCCTAAACCTTCCTCTTACTTGTTGGGCCATAGTAACATATGCTGGAATTAATATCAGTTCAGACACAGTGTCCTGTAGTTTCTGAAAATCTTTCTTCTGCTCTTCTTCTTCTTCTTCTTTCTTCTTCTTCTTCTTCTACTTCTTCTTCTTCTTCTTCTTCTTCTTCTTCTTCTTCTTCTTCTTCTTCTTCTTCTTCTTCCTCTTCCTCTTCCTCTTCTTCTCCTTCTTCTTCTTCCTCTCATGGGTTAAAAGTACCTTTTAAGGATGGTGAAAATAATTAAGGTTTGACTTTTTGTCATTCTGCTGGTGTCTTTCCTCAAGGTGACCCAGCATCTCCTTTACTCAACAGACTGTGGTTCTATAGATTGACTCAAGTCTGGAAATGAAAATTAAAGGACTGTAATTCAATTAAGGCAATTCTTCCTTTTCTTTAGAACTTCTCTGATTATGTAAATCAAGTAAGAAGGGATTAGACTTCTACCTCTCTTCTAGAAACATCCTGACAAACTAATCAGTTTTGACTGATCAGTGATTACTAATCAGTGACCACACAGCTCTGTGTGAGTCCATTTATTTCATCGCCACTTTGTCTCTGGTAGCCAACTGTTGTCACCTTCTGCACCCAGCACCCCCATATCAGGCCACAGGTTTCCACTTAGGTGTTTTCAGTTATAGTAATTGTAGTTTCCTTTCTTAAGGTTTGGCTTAAAGAGATGAGAGATTCTGGCACTCTTCTGGATGCTCGTCCACCTTCACAGTGTTCACAGTGTCGATGAAAGCTACCTTCAGAATCTGTTGAATGGGCTAAAGAGTTCTAAAGCACACATTCACTCTGAGATTCCAATTTTCCTGAGCATTTCAAACCTTTCTTAACAATTAGCCAAGTCAGACTTGGCTTTTCTGCCTTGTTCATTGTGAGCCAATCTGAGTTCAGGGAGCCACACAAGCTTGTAGGGCTTTTTCTACTCAATGAACTTGGGCATTTAAGAAGGAATCATATGTGACCATCCAACATGATCCATTCGCACTGGTCCAAGTAGGCATTCATTGACACACCATGCCACACTGTCAGAAGCCGTTTCCATTCACTTCATCCATTTATGTTTGTGCCAATTAAAAAGTCCAAGTCATTCTTTTTGGGTTTGCTATATTTCTTCACAGAAGGAACTTTGTACCTTACATGTCAGGGCCTTGTTGGAACTTGGAACTAAGAGCAAAGAAGAACATCGGTGTTGAATCCTGACAAAAACTGCTTTGATTTGGGAGAAATTGTTATCATTTCCTCAGACAGTGGAGGGTTTCTCTACTGAGATAGAAGGATTTGCTTCCACATAGGGTAATCGGGGCTTCTTCAGTAAGCGAAGGAAGTTAACCTGAATTTAGGAGGTAAATGTCCTTAACTTGATGAAGGATTTCCCATACTTTGGACGTCCCAATATTCATAATCTCCTCTCCAGTCACTGTTGCACCTTAACAGTAGACACTCAGCAGGGTGAAAGTTCAACTGGTGCTAAAAGCAGGAGGAGTCTATAACTAACTTTCAACCTCTTAGTTTTGGAGTTTCCCGAGGCAAGGGTCTCCTTAAGGGTACAATAGAAAATTCCAGGTCATTTTTGTGTCTAGAGATTTGTGTCCCGGAGCCTATCTTTCTTCTTTCTCTGGAGAAAAAAAAAATCAAACCGGCTACTCTTATTTTATTTCTTTGTTTGCCAAAAATATCCAAAAGTGCCACATGCAACCACCTACCACCTTGGTTCTTCTAAAAAGAAGCCTGGGATTGTGACACATTGCGTGTCTCTATTACAAGGTAAAGCTATGGACTAACAACAGCATGAGAAATAGGATCATTAATGTTTTAAAGTCTAATTGCCTTATGGAATCACCTGTATTAGTTACTCTTATATTGCTGTGATAAAATATCATAAATGAGGCAACCATAGAAGAAAGGGTTTAATTTGAGCATACAGATTAAGGGGAATAGAGTTGATCACTATCATAACAGGGAAACATGCCAGCAAATACTGGGCATGGCAGAAGAAGCAACTGAAAGGTTACATCACAAACTGCAATCAGAAAACAGGGAGAACAAATCTGAAATGGTGGAAGTCTCTGAACACTCAAAACCTGCCCCCAGAAACATACTTCCTCCAGCAAAGCCACCCCTCTCCTTCCAAACAGAAGACCAAATACTCAGATGTTCAAGAATATGGGGACATCTCATTCACACCACTGCAAAGTTCCCCAAATCCCAAAATTAGTTCAGAGAAATTACTCCTTAAATATTTTCCTCTGTATCTGTCTAGTCAACAGAGTCTGTTACTGTAAGTCTTTTATGGAGAAACAGAAGCAGTAAGTGATACTATAATAAATTTGGTTTATATAACTATAAGGTTAAGGTACCCCAAGATCTGCATTCTCTAGGACCTATGAGAATCAATGTGTAACAGTTGTTGATTCTAAAGGCCTGGAGCCAAGAACCCTACTGTATAAAGTCCAGTGAGAAAGCTGTTAAGAGTCTGATTCAAGAGCCAGCATTTTAGCCCATGTCCAAAGGGCAGAAAAGATACATCTGAGACCAGGCACTCAGGAAGAGTTCCCCCTTACTCAGCATTTTTGCTTCTTTCTACAGTTGATTGGATGAAGCCTACCCACATTAGGGAGAATGATTAGCCATATGTAATCTACTAGTTCATATTAATCTCATATAGACTCACTTTTACAACATCTGCTCAAATGTTTGGGCACTCGGTAACCCAGTGAATTGAACTTAATTCCTTGCTTTTGATGACTTAGTTTATTGAATGTAAAGTTTATAACAATGGCTGGACTAGAATAAGTGGTCAATAAATACCATAATAATTTTTTCAAAGATGTTTGAAGTATCCTTCAACAGGGTTGCCTTACAGCTAATCAGATTCACCATGCTGGGTAATATTTCAGATATAGGCATTTGACAAGAGCCTTTAAGCTCTAACAATACCTATGTAAATACTATGTGATGTGCTATACTGAAGACAATTTCACTTATCTGCTGGGCTACTTCTAGGAAAAAAAAACAATCATTGTGTATTCTTAGAACTCTCAGGCTTGATGGAAGCTGTTACCATTATTATTTTATAGCCTAGTGTCTCTGCTGTATGTTAAAGGGAATGAAGTATAACAGTCTACACATACACATGATTATGGTACAATCTATTGTAAATTTGCTCTTATACTACCTATAGGTTCCTTTTTATTAATTAATCAAAATACTTAGACTATTAGAACAAGCATCAATCAACTCATAAGGATGTTTATATAATAACTTAATACTTTTATTACTGTTGTTGTTATTGCTATTTGGCGGTAATGGTAGCCATGGAGGTTGAATGCAGAAACTCATGTTAGGCAAGTGCTATACCAACTAATATGCATCATCAGTCTTTTTAACATAATATTTTAATATCATTTTACATTCCATCTATAGTTCTTTCCCTCACCCCTCCTTAGACCCAGCCACCCTCTAGTCAATCCCTCATCTACTCCTCCCAATGGGTAAGGGCTTCCATGGGAAGTCAACAAAGTCTGGTACTTTAAGTTGAGGCAGGACCAAGCCCTTCTCCCCCCTGCATTAAGACCAAGCATGGTATTCTGCCATATGGAATGGTCTCCAAAAAGCTAGCTCATGTACCAGGGATAGATCCTGGTTCTACTGCTAGGTGACTCACAGATAGTCCAAACATCGCCACTGTTTCTCACTTATGGAGAGCCTAGTTCAGTCCAGTGGAGGCTCCACAGATATCGGTATAGCATTCATGAGTTTCCATGAGCTTGGTTCGGCTGTCTCTGTAGATTTCTCCATCATTTGTGATTTTGACCTCCCTTGCTCATGTATTCCCTCCTCCCTCTCTTTAACTCGATTCCCAGAGCTTGGCCTCGTGCTTGGTTGTGGATTTCTGTATCTGGTTCCATAAGTTGCTGAATAAAGGCTCTGTGATGGTAATTGGGGAATTCACCAGTCTAATTACAGGGAAGGCCAGTTCTGGTTCCCTCTCCACGATTGCTAGGAGTCTTACCTCTTTAAAATGGTGTGTGTGTGTGTGTGTGTGTGTGTGTGTGTGCATGAGCCTGCCTGTCTGTATGTGTACCACATTTTTGGAGTGCTCATAAACGTCTGAAGAGGGCATTAGATCATCTGGAACTGGAGTCACAGATAGTTGTGAGCCTCCTAAAGTGGGTGTTGGCAACTGAATAAGCATCCAGCATCCTTTGTGAGAGTATCAAGAGCTTTTAACTGCAGAGCCATCTCCATAGTCCCAATAATTAATTTCTTTAATGATCTACCTTTTACTTCTCTTTGGTTAAAAAAAATAGCTGGGGTATAATGAAAGGAAATTATGACATAGTGCTTGTCCTGTAATAACAATCATGTAAAACTGACATTTTTAAGTATATGGGATTAAACATATACGCTGTAAAATTGGCAGTATGCACAAATAAAAGGCAAAGGAGTGCCTTTGCTACCATATGGAATAGTAAAAGGAAGCAGACATGGAAACAAGGTTTCCACTCTAAAATCTTGGATTTCTCTATTCAGCATCCTACTAAAATTGCCTCCTTGTTTTTCTGTACTCTTCTCCCACGTGCCAGGGCCCCCATGTCCCTCTGCTTAACTGGAATAGGCATGCCTAAGGACAGAAATATTTGTGTTCATGATTTATCCCCTTCGTACTATTTCTTGTAAAACTATCGCAGATTTTTTTCCCCTAAGCCTGCAAGAGGTGGTTTTATGGACTTGGCAGCTGACTTTTTGAAAGCTTGTTTATTTCTGAAGTTAGGAACATTTGTGACCGATGCAACATCAAGTTTTAAAATAAAAGATACAATTTAATCAACTCCGAGGAGAAGGAATCAAAACTGCTAGTGCATTGAGGCTCCATTCTGGAAGAAGACAACGGCTGCCGCCCTGTGCTCACGTAGACGGTGTTGTGGGAATGGGTGTTGGTTGCCGCCCTGTGCTCACGTAGACGGTGTTGTGGGAATGGGCGTTCGTTGCCAGAAGCTGGAGAGTGTTTCTTAGCTCCCCCAAGGCAACCATAACAAATTGTTGGTTCCTTTAAGCAGCAAAAACTTATTTTCCATAAATTTAGAAGGCAGAAATTAAAAGTCAAAGTAATGACAGGACCAGGCTCCCTGCTAAGATTCCAGACAACATTTTCTTCGTGGCTTGTAGAGCTTTGGATACTTCTTGTTATTCACTTGTGATAGCACAGGGCCTTGAGTTCTTCCATATATGTTTCTTTTTATAAAGATTTACATTGTCAAGGTCACCTTATAAATTCAGAATGTCCCCATCTTGAGATCCTTCACTTATATTTATCGGTAAAGACTTTTAATCCAAACAGGTTCAAAGACATGGTAACTCATGTAGGGATTTGGTTTTTTTTTACCTTCTTTAGAGTTGTATTTTTACCTACTTGAAAAATTATGTGTGTATGTGTGTGTGTATGTGTATACATGTGAATGCATGTACTATAATATTCATGTGGAGGTCAGGGATAACCTTGGTCCTCACCTTCCCCTTTGTTTAAGACAAAGTGTCCTTTGGTTCACAGCTCCAATGAGAGGCTATTTAGCCCTTCAGCTTCAGGGAATTCCTCCTGTTTCTGGTTTACCCATCTCTCCATAGTAGAAAGATCACTGGGGTACTAGAAGCATGCCACCATGTTCAGTTTTGTGTGGGTTGTGGGATCTAAGCTCAGGTTCTTGTGCTTGTACGGAAAGTACTCTCCACACTGGAGAAGGGCTCTCCAGCTCTTCCAACGCTTTCCTTCCCTGCACCTGACCCATCCTGACCATAGAATGGGGCTGCTCTGTTACTAGCCCTGCACATGGGGACCAAACAGCCCAAGACAGTCTTGTAATATAACATGGGTGGCTTGATGGAGTGATTTTCAGAATGTGTTTAAAAATTTTATATCAGCTTTTTCTCTATTGCTGAGTGTTCACCACACGGAACAAGAGGAGCACATACATCTCCCTGTCGTTGTAATTGAAATTGCTTCTGTTACATTAGCATTTTATCGAGATACTCAATGATTTTTTTGTTTTGACTGAACTTCTATTTCTCCTCACGGCTTTCAGATACTCTCTAAAACATGATTTGTGAAGCATGTAGTGACGTTTCTTTTTTTCCTATCAGATATCAAGCCTGACGAGGAAGTTTGATTTTGGATGAATTGCATTGTTTCCCTTCCTTGATTCACAGATTTCTTATTGCTTCAGTGTATGCTTTAGGGTGAAATTAGCAGGAGTCCCTACTGTGAAAAAGCAAGGTTTTCTCATTTCAGCTGAGGCTTCTTATACTATCTGACATGTGGTGCTAGCAACTTTGGTTGAGTGTCTGTCTTGAACCATGAATATTCTGGGAACATCTTCATTTTTATAGATCTTATGAGGGATTTGTGTATGTGTTTACATGTATGTGTCTGTGTGTGTTCACATGTGTGTGCAGATGCACACGCATGCATAGGAGGACAACCTCAGTGTCATTCCTCAGGTACCATGCATGATTTTATCTGAAACAAGGTCTCTCACTGGCCTAGAGCTCAAATGTCCTAGGCTAGCCTGACAGGCCTGTGAGTCTGGGGGATTCTCCTATCTCCTCTTCCTCAGTGACTGAATTAAAAACATGCACCATTAGGCCAGTTTGTTTTCTCTTTATATTGTCGTACTTTTGTTGTTGTTTATCATGACTATTGCGGTTTGAACTCTGGTCCTCACTGCATCTAAGGCAAACACATCACCGGCTGTGCGATCTCATATCCAGCGTCCAAGTCAGATATTTTGAATCAAAGTATGACTGCTGTGGCACTTTTTTTTATGTGCACACTTCTCTCTTAACTTGAAGAGTCATAGTATTGCTTAAAAAACCAAAAACAAAAGCCCTTTCAATTTATTTATTCTGGTTTATGTGTATGAGTGTTTTATCTGCATGTATGCATTTTGCACCGTGTGCATGTCTATTGCCTACATAGGACAGAAGATATAGTAGCCCCTGGAGCTGTAGTTACAGATGGTAGATACACACTGTAGATACACCAAGCAGGTGCTATATATCCAAGTCAAGTCCTTTACAAGAACAACAAAGTGCTCTTTGCTGCTCAGGAATCTCTTCAGCTCCAGAAAACCATTTTGATTATTTAATATTTTATTTTGTTCTCAAGTTATAATAAAAAAGAAGAGAGATGAGTAAGTATAGTTCTACTGTTGAAAAAAATAACCGAAGACCTCTGGATTTCGTAGAGTACCATAACTTGGATATACATCCAGAACCTTAATAATGATAATACTCATTACAGGCCCTTGATGGAGTACTCAACTTCACTAACCCTCTTGATTCTCATACATTTGTTTGATGAGCATCTACTAGACAGCAGGTGCTCCCCAAACAGAAATCAGTGAGCAGTGCGTGCAGGAGTCTTCACAAAATCATATGCATTTCAGCCAGGGTAAAGGAGATAGCCTGTAGACACGCTGTTAGCGAAAACCTCTCTGTTTCAGATAAGTGCTGTCTGGAAGAAATAAACCAAGGAAGTGGCTCAAAAGTGCCACAGTGGGGGAGTGACGCTATTTGGAATGACACAGCCAGGGAAACTCACTGGGAACTAGCCTTTGCTATGAAGAAAGACTGCATGGTCCTCAGGAGGATAGTTTCAGGTGGAGACGGAGAAAGTGGCGAACCCTGTCATGGATTCTGTGATGTGGTGCTCAGATCCCCTTCTGTACTAAGTCCCCCTTCCTTCAGTGGCTCATGGTATGTACAGATGATGGCACTGTAGTCTGGACATGTCTCTCCTGAAGAAAAGAGCCTCCACCTCCAAAGTCACAGTCTCTCCACAACGTCATCAGACAAATCAAGTGATATCTAGTTCACATGGGAGGCAACCATGGAGTTTCCTTGTTTCCAAGTATGTCTAGAGTCTGCCAGGGCCTATGTCTGAAATACATTTTCCAGGCTTGTAGCCAGGTGTCACCCAAACACCTTCTCTTTCTAGACACTCAGAAAGAGCCATTTCCTTGTTTATTCCAGGTGTCAGAAGTCATCTTCATTCATTGGTTATATCCTTCTTTTATCTTTCAAAACAGCAACAGTGACCAAATGTTCTTCTCATGTGGCTTCTCAGGCCTGACTCTTCTGCCTCCATCCTGCGTATATAAGGACCTCTGTGATCCCATTGGTTCACCTATGTAATCAGGTTGATCTCCTCAAAATTTGAAACTAACCGAATAGTATTCTTAATTCCATCTGCGGCCTTAGTTCCCCCTTGTGGCACAATATAGCAGGTTTATATGCTTAGACCAATATTCTGATAGAGCATAGATAGAATGTGAATGTCTCTCTTATAGTAATATGGATGGCAACATGGGTGCAGATGCAGTCATGTAGGGAGGTATAATATTGGGCAAGTTTAGGAGGGTTCTTTCAACAGTTCACTTTTCCCAGTAGAGTGTGGACTAAGTTCAACAGCTAAGTGACACCAAGGATCCCACAGAGAAGAACACTTGTGGACAGCATGTAGAAGAACGGGAGATGAATCCGCCATGACATATGATGGTCTTTCTAGCTAGCACTCTAGGATCTTGTCACTCCTACCACTTCAGGGCTGTTTCCAGGGTTTCAGTGGGTGATGTAGTTCTTGTTTGTTTGCTTAATTCCAAAGTATTATGGTAGCACAACCTACCTCCCCATGGTTGCTTACCTGCTTTGGGCTTTTTAAGCACATGAAATAAGTAATTTTCACCACAGAGCTAGGAGACATGTTTGTTGCTGCTGCCTTCATTTGACAGACGCAGAGAGGAGGCGTAAAAGAGGTCAAACACCTAAGGTTCTCCAGGTGGACCTTGGCAGAGCTGGGCTATAAAACCAGGCAGTCTGTGCTCGGGACATTTGGTTTCACTACTGCTACAGTTCAGAGAGTAAGTGGTCCTCAAAGGACCACCGCATAGAGGCCTAACGCCAAGCCAACACTTCTGGGAAGTAATGGAGCCTTTAGAAGGTGGCTCTTCCTGAGTAGCCTCCAGTTAGTGGATTTGTGACTTCAAAGGACATAAATGATCCCAGCTCCATTTTCTTCCTCCCTCTGCTCCATAGCCCCAAAGTGAACTGGTTCACTCCATCATGGGCTCTTGCCCCAACATTGACCTGAAAAATAAAATGTCAGCCAATCATAAAATACAACTTCAAAAGCTGTGGGTCAGAGGAACCTTGTATCTCTAGCTCAGGTGCTTGTTACAGTGACTGAGAGCGAAAGGGCACAGCCACCTTTGCCACCTTCCATTCTGCCGTCCAATTCACTTAGCAAATCCACAACCATGTTTTGTGTATCCTTAAGGACATGGCCGCTATCTTTCACTCAGAGGAATAAAACCTCACACACTGTATCTAAAGTATCTACACAATAGATATTATTATAGAAGCAATATAAAAAGTGGTTGAAAACATAAATGGTCAATTCAGAACATTATTTCCTGATGCAGCCATTCAGTAGAAGTGCTGGGGCATTTCAGAAGTTAAGTCTCAATTTGTTCGTCTGTGAGCTGGGAACACACGCCAACTGTGAGGGGAACTGAAATAACAGAGGCTCAGCTCTAAAGGCCTGTGCTGACAAGGCTGCTTATATGAGTTCTATCCCTGTAACACTATGATGGGCGGAAAGAACCAACTCCTGCAAGTTGTCCTCTGACTTTCATAATCAGGCTGTGGCACATACACACGCACACACATGCGTACTCTCTCTCTCACACACACAACAATAAATAAATAAGTAATAGAGAGGACTGTGTGGTGTACAAGTAATAGAATGGAAGTAGAATAGGAAGTTTCCCAACTTAATCCAAAGCAAAATTTTCCATGTCACCCTATCCCAAGCCATCCTGTCTCGTACATCCCTAAGACTTGAGGTTTTCTTTGTTGTTGTTTTGGTTTTTGTTTTGCTTTACAAACTTCCCACACCTTACAATTTTCCTATACCACTCCTTTCCTGCTAGTATGTCTTTCCCTGTAAGTCAATCTCAGGCAGACTTAAATTCATTGTAAACTGTGAAAATCTTATGGTAGCATTCAGCTCCCGGGATGTTATTTCAGCCTTATTTCTCAGTGTAAGGTGACATCATTTAGGACATGAATCAGCTTTCTACAGTCATGTGCACTCTCTGGTCCCATTCCTTTTTTCCTCCGTGTATTCCACTTGTATTTTTGAGGCAAATCCAGTGCCCGAGCTCAAACTGGTATTGTGTCTGTCTTCCATGTCAGGGTCTGTCTTTCCTGTCTCCCCAGTGCCTAGAGAGACTTCTTATCATATCTGGGCTCATACAGCTTGACTGAGAAGAGTCTGGGGACTTCATGGTCTAGGAAGGTACCTTATATGGCCTCTGGGAGAATTTCATTGAGCTGCCTTTAAATGAAGTTCGAGTTTCTAGAATTCCATCAAATGATGAAACCCCTTTATATATTCAATGAATGTTTTAGGAGACATTTTTTAAAAATAACATTTGAAAGTTTTAGTGGTAGCCTTTTAAATGTTTCCAGCATTATGTTTGATGCTAACTGTACACGGTGAAGCAGGCAGTACAGGGCTTCTGCATAGACACTGTGGAGCACACAGTACAGGGCTCCTGCATATACACTGCGGAGCAGGCAGTACAGGGCTCCTACATGTATACTTTCTTAACTCCAAAAGCAGCTCCAGGAAGGTGGGCTTCTTATCCTACTTGTTTTCCATGTGAGAAAATGGCATCAGAGCAAAATGAATTGATCATGTTTATGTTATAAGCTGGTAAGCTTTAGAAAGTTGTTTTCTGGGCTTTCTCCCTCAGAAGCCAAGTCCTTAGTCTCATCTTGTCACTACAGAGAGCTAGAGGGAGAAAAAGAAAGAGGCAGAGACACAGGGACAGAGACAAGACAGAGAGACACT
The DNA here is from genome assembly GCA_004026605.1 of Ondatra zibethicus. Taxonomy (NCBI): domain Eukaryota; kingdom Metazoa; phylum Chordata; class Mammalia; order Rodentia; family Cricetidae; genus Ondatra; species Ondatra zibethicus. Next base: position 6,393 of record PVIU01005504.1, on the reverse strand, counting down.
TGTTTTAGCATAAAACAAGTAAATGCCACTATTCACAGGTCTACAAATAATAATATTGAGGTTTATTGGACTTGCTCTGATATACTTTAGATTTGGCCTTGTCTTCCCTCCGACTTTTTATTCTCACAATCTTTCCTTCCTCCCTTCATTCTTCACAGTATTCTTCCCTCCTTCCCTATCTCAACTCTTTCCGTTTTCTATCTTTCCTTATACTCTCCTGCAAGTACAGACACACACACACACACACCACACCCCTCCACACACACCTCCTCCTACTCCTACTAACTGACAGTGATCCATGTGCTCTTTGCAGGGGAAAGTCAACCCCTGCACTTGGGGGCCTGGTCTATGAAAGTATTGGCAGGACCCAATACCATGTGTACTGTATATGTGTAATTCCCTTGAATTCTGAATCAGAAGTACTGTATCATCCCAGCACTGCTCCCAGACAAGGTCTACTTCCTGACTTTTATCCAGCATGAGGCAAGAGAGTGCAGGGCTCTGTGTCTCTCCTATGCTTCAGAGTTATGATCTACTCTGAGCGAATCTTTTGAGAGAAATGCTGTAAGTGCATGGGTGCCCTTTACCTCTCCTGGAGCAACAGCTTTCAAGATAGTTAAAATTCCTGTTTAAGGAGAGAGAGAGAGAGAGAGAGAGAGAGAGAGAGAGAGAGAGAGAGAGAGAGATTTTGACTAAGGGAGCCATTATGGGGCTAGCAAGAAACCTGGTACTAGAGAAATTCCCAGGAATCCACAAGGATGACCCCAGCTAAGACTGTAAGCAATAGTGGAGAGGATGCCCGAACTGGTCTTGCCCTGTCATCAGACTGATGAATATCTTAAATGTCACCATAGACCTTCATCCAGCAACTTATGGAAACAGAGGCAGAGACCCGCAGTGGAGCACTGGACTGAACTCACAAAGTCCAGTTGAAGAATGGGAGGAGTGAGAATATGAACAAAGAGGTGAAGACCATGATGGGGACACCCACTGAAATAGTCTACCTGAGCTAATGGGAGCTCACCAGCTCCAGCAGGACAGGAAAGAAACCAGCATAAGACCAAACTAGACCCTCTGAATGTGGGTGACTGCAGGGGCCACTGGCAGTGGCACCAGAATTTATCCCTACTGCTTGTACTGGCTTTTTGAAACCCTTTCCCTTTGGATGGATACTTTGCTCAGCCTAGATATAGTAGGAAGGGCCTTAGTCCTTCCTCAAAGCAATGTGTCTTACCCTCTCTGAGGAGCAGATGGGGGTTGGGGTGAGGGCTTAGGTGGAAGGAATGGGAGGAGGAACTGGGATTAGTATGTAATATAAAAAAAGATAGTTTGTTTTCTTTTTGAAAATAAATTAAGAAAGAAAGGAAAGAAGGAGAGAGAAGGAGGGAGGGAGGAAGGAAGGAAGGAAGGAAGGAAGGAAGGAAGGAAGGAAGGAAGGAAGATATTTTAAATTTTGAAAATCCTGATAAGGATGGACCTATTTCACCTCATCTCCTTGTATGTTATAAGCATGATTATTGCTTTGTTTCTCAGGTTTATGACTCTGTAAGAACAGAAATTGAGCATTTGTTTGACATCTGAACGTCTAGGGGAGCCCACAGGAGAAATTCCATACAAGGAGGGACCAGCTTCTAGCTAAAAATAACATCCAGGTTCTCCCCAACCCTACCCCAGGCAGCTGAATCTAAAAAGCACATAATTCATTATCACTGTTTGTTATTCTATTCTATCACAAAATTCTTGTCATAACCAACTTTAAAAGGAGGAGGAAATATTTTGCGGGCAGGGTGTCATGTTTTCTGGGGTTCCGTCTGTGGCTGCCTGACTGCATTGCTTTCTGGCCTGTGGCTGCTGAGTCAACTTTCAATATAAAACCTTCTATGGATGTATAAGAAGCTAACCATATCACCTGACGATTCAATATCCACCCATAGTTGGATTCTATTTTATTGTTACGTGATAATCTAAAGTTCTCTTGTGTGTGTGTGTGTGTTTGTGTGTTTGTGTCTGTCTGTGTGTACAATTTTGTATAAATCTATAAAACAGTCTGGTCCTGTTCATCCCTCTACTCTCTCTTATCCCATCAGCAACTTGTGCCCCTCCCCAGAAGTTCCTATCCCACTTTCAGGTCTACATGGTTTGATTTTGGTTTTGCTTTGTGCTCTAGGTTTAACAGGGACCACTTGTATGGGCAAGGATGTGATTGCATCTGAAGATAACCATGTTTTCTCCCAGCCACCCTCCACTGTCATTTGCTCCCCTGGGTGGAGCAGGGTCCCCCAGGCCCCATATCATCTCTGACTCTTCATGGCCTTGCTCTTGTGCAGGTGTTGCAGACCATTGCAGCTGTTGGGACTTTGTGATTGTTCCCACCACATAATGCCTACAAGGTAGCACTTTACAGCCCTCATCCCTGGTATCCGAGTCTTATGATCCTCCTCATCTTAACAATGTTCTCTGAGCCTTGATCATGTGCTAGGAGTAGGTTGGAAGAAAAGATAATTTTGAGTTTTTAAGAGTGAATGCTTGAACTGAGCAGTGGTGGCTCATGCCTTTAATCCCAGCATTCGGGAGGCAGAGGCAGGCGCATCTCTGTGAGTTCGAGGTCAGCCTGGTCTACAAGAGCTAGTTACAGGACAGGCACCAAAGCTACAGAGAAACCTTGCCTCAAAAAGAAAAGAGTGAATGTTTTTAGAAACACAGTTCTGTTGTATTGTATTAATTTCATTGATGGAAATTTCTCATACCCTATCAATGCATTAGGAATATCAGACACCACCCAGATCTTCCTCTATCTAGCTTTAGAGTCCTCCCAGTGTGTCTCTATTATTAAATTTAATATTTGGAGAATGTTTATAGTGCTTAAGGGAAGCTATGGATATGCTTCTATTTGTTTCACAATTTACCATAGATATTATTATCCTGTATATTTTATTCTAATTTTGGGGCAATTGCATTTTGATTTGTCATTAAAAGCAATCTTCCTTGGTTGACAAGTATTGGCATTCCTTATTTTAATTTGCAGTTTTAAGTTGCACCTTTCAAGTAGGAAATTATTTAGAATGCTTTTCTATAGATGTAGGAGGCATCACAATAAAATATCCAGATAACTAGTTGTACCTTTGGCATTTAATTGGCAGGAATTTTTAATAATAGTGCCAACAAAGAGATAAACTCTAAGGACTACTGGAGTTTAAACATCCAATAAACCATACTATATGTTGTTTATATACCATTCCCTAGAAAGACTCACTCTTCACGCAGCAGGCAAGAAAACACAACTCAGGAAATACAGTGTTTATGAAGTAAAGTGTAAAGTAAACACTTGCTATAGTCTATGGTTGGGTCACTTTTAAAATCTTTATTTTAAATCACACTTTTTAACATAATGAAGACTACCATTAAAAAGAGTGATACATTTTTGTTTGATTTTTGAGACAGGAGCTCATGTAGCCAAGATAGAATTGCGTTTGCTACTTAGCTGAGGATGATGTGCACTTCTGCTCCTCCTGCCTCCATCTCTTGAGTACATGACACTAAGTATGGTTTATGTGCTACTGAGGACTGAATCCAAGGCCTGCCCGTGCTAAGCCAGCATTCTAAAATCTTCGTCCTTATCCTTAGCTAATAACGCTGTTTTAAACAGAAGAAAACAAAATGGTGTTTTGAACTTTATGCATAGATAGATAGGTAGGTAGGTAGGTAGGTAGGTAGGTAGGTAGGTAGAAGGATGAATCAATAAATGATTGATAGATAGATAGATAGATAGATAGATAGATGATAGACAGACAGACAATAGATAGATGCATAGGTAGATAGATGAAATGAAAATCTTGTACAAGATGTTAAAAAGACAAGCAAATAAATATTTATGGTTTGAGGACTTTCTAATAATAAGAATGATCAGTGCAAGTAATTGTTATGTGCTAAGTATATGCTAAGTACCTTATTGCACCTAATCATCTCAGCATCAAATTAACTAAAAACCATTAGAACTCTATATTACAAATGAGGAAAGTAAGGCTTGGCAAGATTATTTGATCCATGGATGGTCACACAGCAATCAAGATAGGGTCAGAATTTGAATCTACTTCTGTCTTGTGAATAATTTATCTCCATTATATTGAATTTCCCACATTATAAATGTGTGGTGCTGGTGGATCCTAAATAAAGAATTCTATCAAGGGTTTGGGAGAACCTTTAAAGTGTCTCCCATTTGAAATTGTTCTGAGCCATTCTTTGTGGCACTTTCGTCTTCATTAGTAGCCCCGAGCGTATGTGGGATATGGCATGCAAATGGCCCTGTCAGATCTCCCTGAACTGCTGCTAACACAGATCACTCTGAAGTCAAAGTCTGCACAGTGTCCTCAAGAAGACCATGTGCAGTGGCTTCTGTGTGTCACTGTGCCCACAACCTTTTACATCTTGGAAAGCATTCACAATTCATCAAGAAAACGGCAGGGAATTACATGTGAGTAGAATGTTGGGCTGTGCTTCTGTCAAGTGGGACAAGACATTGCCGAGAAGTGAGGGGCTGTGGCATGGGTCACCACCTGAGAGCATTGATAGAACAGCCACAGGAAATGCCACTAAGTGGATGAGGAGCCACAGAGGGAGCAGAAAATGAAGCTTCTATTTTAGAGGAATGTCTCAAGAGACATGCTGATAAAAACCAAGGGTCTTGTGTATTAAAATTGAGGTGTGGGATTAAAACGATGCTTGGCTATTTAGAATTTAGTTTTCTGCAGGGTGAGAGATAAGACTAGAGTTTCATTCTTCTACATGTACATATATAGCGTTCCCTCTATTCTTTATTGTAGAGGCAGTCTTTTCTCCAGTGTGTATTTTTGTCAAAAATCATTGTCAAAGCTCAGGTGGCTTTTAGCTGAATGAGTTTTTATCTGGGTCCTCTATTTTAGTTCATGTGTGCCTTTCTGCCAGTATCCAGCTGATTTTGCTATTATGTCTCTATACCATAGTATGAACTCAGGCATGGCGATACCTCTGGCATTGTTCTTTCTTCTCAGGGTTGCTTTGGCTAGCTGGAGTCATTTGGTCTTCCAGATGGGTTTTATGATTGTTCTGTTCTATTTGTGTGAAGAATGGCATTGGAATTTTGGTGATGACTGCATTGAATCTGAAGGTTGCTTTGGGTAGGATGGTCTGTGTTTTTTCACAATGTTAATTCTTCTGATCCACAAGCATGGAATCTTTTCCCATCTTGTCTGACTCAATTTGCTCCTTTTATGTCTTCAAATTTTCATTGCAGCTGTCTTTCAGTTCCTTAGGTTTGTTCCAAGGGGGTTTTTTGGTTTGGTTTTGTTTTCTCTCAAAACTACTGTAATTGGGATAGTTTCTCTGTTTTTATTTTTTCCTCAGTGCATTTGTCATTTATATATAGGATGACTACTGATTTTTGTATGCTAACTTTATAATTTTTCTGCTTGAACATGGCTGTACAATGGCAGAAGGAATATAAATACTTGAAGTTGTCTTCTGGACATGGCATGACCATCCTACTCATAAAATCACAGTAGCAATGGTTACATGAGCAAGACCCCTGTACAAGATTGGTCAGGTCAACATTCCATTATGATGAGGAGGGACTTGAGAAGCTTCAGCACTTCGGGGTTGTCAGAGGGGCTATCGTTTCCTTGAGTGGTGTAGCCGCCAGAATTACCCAATGAGATCAGTAGATCACAATAAATAAAACAGATATCGAAGGGCAAGGGGTTTCGGGAAAAGAAAACTGAGTTAATCAGGATTAAGATGGAACAGTATGGATGAGTATGCTCAAAGGGTCATATACACTTACATGAAACTGTCAAAGAATGAATTTAAAATATTAAAAAGGATAGGAAATTATTCTCAATATACTATATTAATAATAGGAATATTTTGTTGTTTTTTTTAATTCTCAAATTAAGGAAAATGACCTTTCATTGATCATGTAGGGTGAGCAAGGACACTAAAGATAAGCTTAGGAATTACTTTGCCAATGTGAGAGGTACCAATGTCAACAGCCAAGGTGACAGAAAATCCATGTCTCTGGGTGTTAGGACTGATTATTGGAAACAGTTCAAGTTTGTTCTGAGCCAAGTTTCTATGATAAAGCTGAATAATAAAAGTGAGGGAGGAAAAAAGACAGAATTTCTTGTGTGCCTCCAAAGGCTTGTGGAAGCGCCCTGCCTTTAAATGTTTTTTAGCAGATGAGCAACAATAACACTGCTGGAATTAGAACTACTTTTCAAGAGGGTGTCTGTGTCCCTAGAGCTGGAGTTACAGGAGGTATGCTGTCTGATGTGGATGCTGCGAATAAAATCTAGTCCCCTTTCAGAGCAACAAACACTCTTTTTTTTGTTGTTGTTGATAATTTTTTTTCTTTCTTTTTTT
>PVIU01005503.1:96421-112711 GCA_004026605.1 Ondatra zibethicus | reverse complement strand
CGGACCCCGGGGCCGCCCGCCTCCGACCGCGCTCCGCCGGGCTCCGCCGCTGCCGCCGCCGCTGCTCCGAAGGGTCCAGCGGCTTCATGCAAAGGCCCGGCCCTGCGCCCTCGCCGCCCCGCCTTGCAAAGCCACCCGGGGGCGCGCGGCCCGAGCGACGCCGCACCCGCCTCGCACCAGTTGCGCCTCGGGCTCCGCGGGCGTCCGCGTGGATCGCGCCGCACGGTCACGCCCTCCGCCCTCTCTCCGTGCGGAGCGCGGCGACCGCGGCGGCACAGCTCCCCCTCCCTGCGGCTCGGCTCAGTGGCTTCCAGAAGGAGTCGCCCCTCCCCGGCAGTGCGCCAGGGCGAGCTCGCTCCCGCGGACGCTTCCCTAGTCCCCGGGTGCCGAGAGCACGCGCGCCATCCCGACCCCAGCGGCCACGGCCGGGCCTTAACTTTGCAGTCTCTTCGAAAATGGAACTTTCTGTCTGTCTTTCTGTTTTCAGCGCAGCGCCGACTGAGTCCGCGGAGCGAGCTTCGAGGGTCGCATTTTTCTCTGGCTCGCGCACGCACGGACACACACTCGCACACAAACACAGACACACACTCACACACTAACAACCCCACGCCCTCCTCGTTCTGCCTGCTATTACCTCATCTTCGCCTGCATCCTTCCTTAGCTGTCGGTCAAGGATGAAGAAGCCACGCCTCCTGGCGGCTCGCATCAGAGCGCTAGAACTTTCTCGCCCCCTGCTGGTCGGAAACCTCATGTACAGGTCAAAGGCCACACACTGGTGACCACTGAGCCAAAAGCATGTGTTTCTGCTGCCTGTGTAGAGAGCAGAAAAGGTCTTGTTGGACTATTTCTCTATTATTAGAGTTAGAAGGCTAAACTGGTTCATCCTGCAGTGTCTCTGTGAATAAAACCAGGAGAGAGCAGAGCAAACACAAGCCAGACTCACTTATTTTGACCATTAATGGCTAAAGAGGAAAATATTCTGAAGTGAGTTCTGACTAAAGGGGACTGAGATCTGGATTGCACATTATTGCTGGGCATGGTGCCCTACACTCGTAACTTCAGCACTTGAGAGACTGAGCAAGAAAATGAGAATTTCAGGCCTCATATCCAGACCAGGTCTCAAAAAAAAAAAGTTAACATTTTTAAGAGAATTACAAATTAACCTTGCCATGGAACACACACTTCCTTTCTCCGTGGGTGAAACCATACGTACAATGACTTCATTCTGATAAAGTGAAGATGGAATTTGGAATAATTTTATATTGGTAATGAGACTGTGGATCATTTTTCAGAATTGCTTTTTCAGACTTTCATGTGCTCTTTTTATGTTTGAGGAGACAAGCAGAAAACTGCTCCTGAGCAGATAAACTAGGAATTCCCAGGTGGAACACGCTTAATCTAGGGGTGGGGTGGGGTTGGAGGAAGTATTAAGAAATATTCAACTGACTGCTTGAAAGATAAACAGGAAACAGAAAGAAATAGATAGACCCCTTTCTTTCTTCCTTCCTTCCTTCCTTCCTTCCTTCCTTCCTTCCTTCCTTCCTTCCTTCCTTCCTTCCTTCCTTTCTTTCTTTCTTTCTTTCTTTCTTTCTTTCTTTCTTTCTTTCTTTCTTTCTTTCTTTCTTTGGTGCCTGTCCTGGAACTAGCTCTTATAAACCAGGCTGGCCTCGAACTTCACAGAGATCCACCTACCTCTGCCTCCCGAGTGCTGGGATTAAAGGCGTGCTCCACCACCGCCCGGCATAGACCCCTACTTTCTATAGTGTCCATCCTATAGTCTTCCTGGGTCTGCCATCCTAACACGGCAGGGATTATAGCAGAATTTAAAGGAGAGAATTCGCAGCCTGGGTAATTTGCTATAGGGCGTGAATACACAGAGGAGTTTCTATCAGTGATTAGATGGGATAGTTAATACTGATTGATAACCTGACAGGATCTAGAGTCACTCAGGAGAAAACCGTCCCAGCATGCCTGTGAGGACTTACCTAGAACCAAGTCAATCAAGATGGGAAGACCCACCGTTAACTGTAGGCAGCACCATTCCACCGGCTGCAGTTTTGGACATGAGGGAGATCTAGGGCTGAGGGCCAGTATTCATTCCTCTTTTTCCTTACACATCCCAATGCAACCAGCTCCCTCAGTTACTTCCCCGACAGGATGAACTTTACCCTCGAACTAGGAACCAAAGAGTAGCGCTTCCTCCCTTCTTTCAGATATATTATCATAGAAACGAGACAGGCAACTGACACAAAGATACTTGCAAAAATATACTTGCAAAAATAGTATTTTAATAAGCTGCATTAACTTATTGTTCATGGAAACCAATTTTCAAATAACAGTTTCTTTGTTGCTTTATGCATTTGTGTTTTGTCAGGGGTTTTGAGTCCCCTGGAGCTGGAGTTATAGACTGTTGTAAATTGTCATGTGGGTGCTAAGAGTTGAACCTGGGTCCTCAAGGAGAGCAACCAGTACTCTTAAACACTGAGCCATCTCTCCAGCCTTCAAGTAATAATTTCTAATTATAAGTCAATAATAATTATGTATGTGTGATACCTTAAAAGTATTTCAAAGATATCCCAACTTCAGGTAATCTGGGCCACAAACTCCTAAAATTCAAACAGCATCCCCCTTGAACATCCAAACTGTGTGTGTGTGTGTGTGTGTGTGTGTGTGTGTGTGTGTGTGTATATATATATATGCACCAAAATTGCGTCTTATAGCTCCTTAAGCAAATGACATACTCAATATGTAATTTGGAATTATGGTGGTTAAAATGAAACCTCCCTGAGATTTAATGGAATAAAATCAGGCTTGAACTGTTCAGTTTGGTGATGCTTTTAAAAATGCTATCATTGCTCCCACAAATTTCAGCGAACATATACTTTTTTTCTCCCATGAAGTATTAAAGTAAACGTCACTTTTTCCCCATCATCCATCACTGTGTAATAAACCACTCTGAAATTAGTGGCTAAAAACAGCAGCAAGCATTTCCTTTGCATCAAATCTGCCATTCGAGGGAGGCGTCTGAGGACACTTAGTCTGGCTCACAGGAGTTAGCTCCAGGCAGCTGGGAATCAGACGGCTGGAGCTGGAGTCCGTTGGACTTGCTTACTCACAGATGCTGTCATCTGATTACTCACATATAGCTTCCTGCCCAAGGCCATAAGCAATGCTGATGGCATCCTCACTACAAGAAGCTGGGTTCCATCTAACTGAGACCCCAGATAAAACTTTAAAAAGCCAGATAGGAAGAAACCCTTGCTTGAAGAGACAGAGGTATTCCCGGTATCTCCTTCCCCCTTGCTTATCAAGTTATAAATATCCAATTGTACAAACCTATAATAGGCATTATTACTGATAACAACACAATTAAAATATTCAAGTTACACCATAATTCTTCATTGGTCTATCCTTGCGTTATACATTGTACAGTCTGTATTGCACACAATATGCAGCAGATCCCTCAGGTTGTACTTCTTCCATGTTCCCCTGTTCTAAACACACCCATTTCTTTTCCACTGTCATCCTGTCTGTGACTGTCGTCAACACAGTCTCCATGTATATGATTTTGTGATTTTAAAAACATTTCATTTTATAAATTTTAATTATGAGTAGATATGTGCGTCTCTGCGCTTGCACGTGCACGCATGTGTGTCTCTATGCATACGTGTGTGTGTGAGTGTCTGTGTGTGTATGTGAGAGAGAGGCGGGGGAGAGAGAGAAAGAGAGTGCAGGTGCCCAAAGTGTCTAGAGGCATCTAACGCCAGAAGCAGGAGTTCTAGACAGTTGTGAGCCCCTGACACAGACACTGGAAACTGAACTCAGGTCCCTTGAAAGAGCAGCAGCTACTATAAGGCACTGAGTCATCTCTCTAGCCTCTGGTTTTCTGTTTTGTTTTGTTTCAAAACAATGTTATGTAAATGGAAACCTGAGCACCTAGTCTTTGAGGGGTTGGATTTTTACACTAAGCTCAATCCTCTGAAGATTTACTTGAGCTATGTTTATCAGTTATGTGCCTTTTTATTGACAAATACTGCTCAATGGTACCAGTATGTCAGTTTATTTTTTCTGTTTACCCATAATAGTTTGGACTATCATAAATAAAGCTTCTATGAACATTCTCATACAGGATTTTGAGTGAACATGAAGCTCCATTGCCATAGTTGCGCCATTCATATATACTTTTTAAACACTTTCTTTTTGTATTTCCTCTTAACAACATATTTATCATGTCTCTACATCCTCATCGGTATCATGTAATGCCAGTGTATTTGATTTTAACCTTCATGATAGGTATGTAATTTCTGTGACCCCTCCCCATGTGTGCTGAATAGTAGGGATACTAAACAGGTCCCTGGGTGACTATTTGCCATCTGCATATTTTCTTTGATTAAATATCTGTTCATGTGTTAGGCTCCTTTTTGTGTTCTTCTTACTATTGAAGTCCTGGAGCTTTAGAAAATATTCTAGATTTAAAAAAAAAACTCAGATATGTGTGTGGCACAAATAATAAAAACCCAGAGACAGATATTGGTGTTCAAGATGAAGATCAGAAAAGCAAAGTGGCAAGGCGCTGACTCTTACCTCTTTCTCACACTGAAATGGGTGATCCTGCCTCTATGAATCCTCAGACTGAGACTAGGTATGAGATCTGACTCCTCCCATCTTATATTCCTCTGTAATACTGGAATTAAAGGCGTGCACCACCACTGCCTGGCCTGTATGACTGACTAGTGTGGCTGCTTTGCATTCTGATCTTCAGGCAAGCTTTATTTATTAAAACACAAATACTATACCACTGTATTTCCCCTTTCTTGTCTAAAATAAAAAATAAGGCTATAACTAATATGAGAAAAACTATATACTGTAAGTACAATATATACAGTATATACAGGCAATAAACGTATCAACAATGTCTAGTCCATTTGCATTTGATAAATTCACAGAAAATACTCCATGTCTGTCATATCTCAATGAGACCAAAAGGTTGTACCTAATTCACTTTCTATTCTAATTTGCATTATCAAATCATCTTTTAATGTCTCTCAAACTTTTACACTTTACAACTCTTTAGTGAGTTTCTGTTCTAAGTCTGATAAACAAGGAAAACTATAACTATCTAGTCTTCAACTCCCTTGGAGATCTGAGAAGAAAATATTATTAACTGAGTAAGCAGAAAGTGCAAGCAAGCAACTTACAAAAAAAAAGACAGAAACTGCTGGCTTCCTGGACAGTCACCCAAAGTTCCTCTGCAACTTTGGGGCATCCATCTTTGGCCAAAGGCCTGAACTATTTGACAGACTTTTCTGTGAAGTAGGATATTCTGAAGGGCTTTCCTGCTGACAAGATTTGGCAGTCACTCTCTCTTGTGTCCTGCTTGTCCAATTAGAACAGTATACTGTCAGCAGTTGAGGCATGGGCATTTTTCTTGCTCAATGGCTTACGTTTGCCACAAAGAAAGCAAATTCCATGTGGAGTTTCTTTGTTGCCCTTTATCATCTCTGAAGTAGATTGGTGTTGCAGGAGCAGAAGAACCTATGTTGTTAAAACATCTTAAATGCCATATTCTATACATCTTGGAGGTGTTTGAAGATGAGCTGTCTATTTTTTTAATTTTTATTGCTTGGTAAATAATACCATTCAAAATTTCCACTTCCTCCCCTCCTCCCACTTCCTTCCTGCTCCCCCACTAACCCTCCTCCCTCCTGCTCCAGTCCTAAGAGAGGGCAGAGTACCCTGCCCTGTGGGAAGTCCAAGTCTCTCCCCCCTCCATCCAGGCCTAGGAAGGTGTGCATCCAAACAGACTAGGATCCCCAAAACCCAGTACATGCAGTAGAAATAAATCCCAGTGCCATTATCATTGTCTTCTCAGTCTGCCCCCATTGTCAGCCACATTCAGAGAGTCCAGTTTGATCACATGCTTGTTCAGACCAACTCCAGCTGGCTTTGGTGAGCTCCCATTAGATCAGGCACATTGTCTCAGTGGGTGGACCAACCCCTCACGGTCCTGACTTCCTTGCTCATATTCTCTCTCCTTCTGCTCTTCAACTGGACCTTGGAAGCTCAGTCCAGTACTCAGATATAGGTCTCTATCTCTATCTCCATCCATTGCCAGACGAAGGTTCTATGGTGATATTTGAGATATTCATCAGTGTGACTACGGGACAAGGCCAGTTCAGGCACCTTCTCCACTTAGCTGGGAATGTCCCCATGGACACCTGGGATCCCCTCTAGAGACAAGTCTCTTGCCAACCCTAAAATGGCTCCCTTAATGTAGATATCTCCTTCCCTGCTCCCATATCTGCCCTTCCTCCATCTCAACATCACACTCCCCCAAGCTGTCCGCTGTCCTTCCCTTCTCCCTTCTCTTTCCCCCTCTTCCCTTCCCCCCACCCCACCTCTACCCCCATGCCCCAACTTTTGCCCAGTGATCTTGTATGCTTCCAATTTTCAGGAGGATCTATATACGTGTTTCTTTGGGTTCACCTTATTACTTAGCTTCTCTAGGATTGCGAACTATAGGCTCAATGACGTTTGTTTATGGCTAGAGTCCACTAATGAGTGAGTACATACCATATTCATCTTTTTGGGACTGGGTTATCTCACTCAGGATAGTGTTTTCTATTTCCATCCATTTGCATGCAAAATTCAAGATCTCATTTTTTTTTAAACTACTGAGTAGTACTCTAATGTGTATATGTTCCACACTTTCTTTATCCATTATTCCATTGAGAGGCATCTAGGTTGTTTCCAGGTTCTGGCTATTACAAATAGTGCTGCTATGAACATAGTTGAACAAATGCTTTTGTAGTATGATTGGGCATCTCTTGGGCATATTCTCAAGAGTGGTATTGCTGGATCCTGAGGTAGGTTGATTCCCAATTTCCTGAGAAACCACCACACTGATTTCCAAAGAGGTTGCACAAGTTTGCATTCCCACCAGCAATGGATGAGTGTTCCCCTTACTCCACATCCTCTCCAGCATAGGCTATCCTTGATGTTTTTGATTTTAGCCATTCTGATAGGTGTAAGATGGTATCTCAAAGTTGTTTTGATTTGCATTTCCCTGATCGCTAAGGAAGTTGAACATGACCTTAAGTATCTTTTGGCCATTCAAACTTCTTCTGTTGAGAATTCTCTGTTCAGATCATTACCCCATTTTTTAATTGGGTTATTTAGAATTTTAATGTCTAGTTTCTTGAGTTCTTTATATATTTTGGAGATCAGACCTCTGTCTGGTGTGGGGTTGATGAAGATCTTCTCCCATTCATGTTGCCTTTTTGTCTTAATGACAGTGTCTTTTGTTTTACAGAAGCTTCTCAGTTTCAGGAGGTCCCATTTATTCATTGTTGCTCTTATTGTCTCTGCCACTGGGGTTATACATAGGAAATGGTCTCCTGTGCCCATGTGTTGCAGGCTACTTCCCACTTTCTCTTCTATCAAGTTCAGTGTGGTCGGATTTATATTGATGTCTTTAATCCATTTGGACTTGAGTTTTGTGCATGACGATAGATATGGATCCATTTTCTTTCTTCTATATGTTGACATCCAGTTATGCCAGCACCATTTGTTAAAGATACTTTCTTTCTTCTGTTGTATAATTTTAGCTCCTTTGTCGAAAATCAGGTGTTCATAGGTTTGTGGATTAATATCCAGGTCTTCGATTCTATTCCATTGGTCAACGTCTCTATTTTTATGCCAATACCAAGCTGTTTTCATTACTGTAGCTCTGTACTAGAGTTTGAAGTCAGGGATGGTAATGTCTCTGGAAGTACCTTTATCGTATAGGATTGTTTTGGCTACGCTGGGTTTTTTGTTTTTCCATATAAAGTTGATTATTGTTCTCTTAAGGTCTGTGAAGAATTTTGTTGGGATTTTGATGGGGATTGCATTGAATCTATAGATTGTCTTTGGTAGAATTGCCTTTTTTACTATGTTGATGCTACCAATCTAAGAGCATGGGAGATCCTTCCATTTTCTCGTGTCCTCTTCAATTTCTTTCTTCAAAGCCTTAATGTACTTGTCAAATATATCTTTCACTTCCTTGGTTAGTGTTATCCCAAGATACTTTATGCTATTTGTGGCTATCGTGAAAGGTGATGTTTCTCTGATTTCCCTTTCTGCTTCTTTATCCTTTGTGTATAGGAGAGTTACTGATTTTTCTGAGTTGATCTTTATCCTGCCACATCACTGAAGGTATTTATCAGCTGTAGGAGTTCTTTGGTAGAGTTTTTGGGGTCACTTATGTACACTATCATATCATCTGCAAATAACGAAAGTTTGACTTCTTCCTTTCCAATTCGAATCCCTTGATCTCTTTATGTTGTCTTACTGCTATTGCTAGAACATCAAGCACTATGTTGAAGAGATATGGAGAGAGTGAACAGCCTTGTCTTGTTCCTGATTTTAGTGGAATGGCTTTGAGTTTCTCTCCATTTAATTTGATGTTAGCTGTCGGCTTTCTGTAAATTGCTTTTATTATATTTAGGTATGATCCCTGTATCCCTAATCTCTCCAAGACCTTTATGATAAAGTGGTGTTGAATTTTTTCAAATGCTTTTTCAGCATCTAATGAAATGATCATATGTTTCTTTTTCTATCAGTTTATTTATATGACGGATTACATTGATAGATTTTCATATGTTGAACCAGCCCTGCATCTCTGGAATGAAGACTACTTGAACATAATGGATAATTTTTTGATGTGTTCTTGGATTTGGTTTGCAAATATTATATTGAGAATTTTTGCATTGATGTTCATGAGTGAGATTGGTCTGTAATTCTCTTTCATAGTTGCGTCTTTGTGTGGTTTTGGAATCAGGGTAACTGTAGCCTCATAAAAAGAGTTTGGCAATGACTCTTCTGTTTCTATTATGTGAAAAACATTAAGGAGTATAGGTAACAGCTCTTCTTGGAATTTCTGGT
Source organism: Ondatra zibethicus (assembly GCA_004026605.1). Lineage (NCBI taxonomy): Eukaryota > Metazoa > Chordata > Mammalia > Rodentia > Cricetidae > Ondatra > Ondatra zibethicus. The sequence continues at coordinate 103,786 of PVIU01005503.1, read as the reverse complement.
AGAATTTTGCATTAAAACCATCTGGTCCTGGGCTTTTTTTGGTTGGGAGGTTTTTGATGACAGCTTCTATTTCCTTGCAACATATAGGTATATTTAAATTGTTCACCTGGTCTTGATTTAATTTTGGTATATGGTACTTACCTAAAAAACTGTCTATTTCTTTTACATTTTCCAATTTTGTGGCATACAGGCTTTTGTAGTAAGACCTAATGATTTTCTGAATATCCTCAGTGTCTGTTGTTATGTCTCCCTTTTCATTTCTGATCTTGTTAATTTGAGTGTTCTCTCTCTGCCTTTTGATTAGTTTGGATAGGGGTTTGTCAATCTTGTTGATTTCTCAAAGAACCAGCTCTTTGTTTCATTGATTCTTTGGATTATTTTCTGTGTTTCTATTCAGCCCTCATTTTGATTATTTCCAGTCTTCTACCCCTCCTGGGTGAGTCTGCTTTTTTTTTTCTAGAGCTTTCAGGTGTACTGTTAAGTCTCTAATGTGAGCTTTCTCCGTTTTTTGTTTGTTTGTTTGTTTGTTTTATATTGGGCACTTAATGCTATGAACTTTCCTTTTAGCACTGCTTTCATAGTGTCCCATAGGCTTGGGTATGTTATTTCTTTATTTTCATTGAATTCAAGGAAGACTTTAATTTCTTTCTTTATTTCTTCCTTGACCCAGGAGTGGTTCAGTAGTTGACTGTTCAGTTTCCATGAGTTTGTAGGCTTTCTGGGAGTAGAATTGTTATTAAATTATAACTTTATTCCATGGTGATCCTATAAGACACAGGTGGTTACTACAATTTTTTTGTATCTGCGGATGTTTGCTTTGTTACCGAGTATGAGATCAATTTTCGGGAAGGTTCCATGAGATGCTGAGAAGAAGGTATATTTTTTCCTGTTTGGGTGGAATGTTCTAGAGATGTCTGTTAAGTCCATGTGATTCATTACATCTGTTATTTCTCTGTTAAGTTTCTGTCTGGTTGACCTGTCCATTGGTGAGAGAGGAGTGTTGAAATCTCCTACTATTAGTGTATGGGGTTTGATGTGTGCTTTGAGTTCTAGTAATGTTTCTTTTACATATGTGGGTGCTTTCATATTAGGGGCATAGATATTCAGGACTGAGACTTCATCCTGATGAATTGTTCCTGTTGTGAGTACAAAGTGTCCTCCATCTCTTCTGATTGATTTTAGTTTGAAATCAATTTTGTTAGCTATTAGTACAGCCACACCCACTTGTTTCTTAGGTCCATTTGATTGAAAAACCTTTTCCCAACCCTTTACTCTGAGGTAATGTCTGTCTTTGTGGTTGAGGTGTGTTTCTTGTAAACAGCAGATCCTGTTTTCATATCCATTCTCTTAACCTGTGCCTTTTTATAGGTGAATTGAGTTCATTGATATTAAGTGATATTAATGACCAGTGGTTGTTAACTCCAGCTATTTTTTTGTTGGTAGTGTTTGTGTGTTTCCCTTCTTTGAGTTGTGCTGGTAGAGGGTTGTCAGATGTCTGTGTTATTATGGGTGTTGGGGCTTCCTTTAGTTGCGGTTTACCTTCTAGTACTTTCTGTAGAAGGCTGGGTTTGTGGCTACATATTGTTTAAATGTGTTTTTGTCCTGGAATATTTTGTTTTCTCCATCGATGGTGAAAGAAAGCTTTGCTTGGTATAGTAGTCTGGGCTTGCATCCGTGGTCTCTTAGTGTCTGCACATCTATCCAAGACTTGGCTTTCATGGTTTCCATAAAGAAGTCAGGTGTAATTCTGATAGGTTTACCTTTATATGTTACTTGACCTTTTTTCTTTGCAGCTCTTAATATTCTTTCTTTATTCTGTATGTTTTGTGTTTTGATTATTATATGGTGAGGGGATTTTTTTTGATTCAGTCTATTTGGTGTTCTGTATGCTTCTTGTACCTTCATAGGAATATCCTTCTTTAGGTTGGGAAAGTTTTCTTCTATCATTTTGTTGAATATATTTTCTGGGCCTTTGAGCTGTAATTCTTCTCCTTCTTCTACCCCTATTATTCTTAGGTTTCGTCTTTTCATGGTGTCCCAGATTTCCTGGATGTTTTGTGTTAAGAATTTGTTGGATTTGCTGTTTTCTTTGATCAATGAGTTTATTTCCACTATAGTGTTGTCAGCGTCTGTGATTCTTTCTTCTATCTCTTGTATTCTATTGCTTATACTTGTCTCTGTAGTTCCTGTTCATTTACCCAGATTTTCCATATCCAGCCATCCCTCGGTTTGTGTTTTCTTTATTACCTCCACTTCGGTCTTCAAGTCTTGAACTGTTTCCTTTACCTGTTTGATTGCTTTTTCTTGGTTTTCTTGGGTATCTTTGAGGGATTTATTAATCTTCTAACTTTTTGTTTGTCTTCTCTTCCATTTCTTTAAGGGAGTTTTTCACATCCTGTTTAAGGGTCTCTATCATTTTCATAATGTTACGTTTAAAGTTGATTTCTTCTACTTCTTCTGGATTAGGGTATTCATGTCTTCCGGTTGCATGTTCGCTGGATTCTGGCGTTATCGTGTTGCTTTTCAGGTTGTTGGAGGAATTCTTGCATTGGTGCCTGCCCATCTCTTCCTTTAAATGTGGCCAGGAGAGTCTTGGCGTCTTGGTCCAATCTTTGCTGTGGCTTTGACTATGTACTTGGCGGTTTTTCTTGGTCTGCCCTCTCTTAGGTCCCCTCAGCACTGGAGCTGGCTCTCAGAGCCCCTCAGTCCTGAAGCAGGCTGTGGTGGTGGATCTAAGGACCCCACAGATGGAAAGGAGTGCTTGGGGGCAGTATGGAATGGGGTAAATAGAGAAAGCCAGTAGCCCAGGAGATGCCCCACTGAATGGCCAGAAACGTTTAGGGAATTGGAATGGGCCTGTACTCCATTTCTGGGGCATCCGGCCGGCTGGGCGGGCACACACTTACCACTCTGGATTGATCTCCTCAGTACAGGAGCAGGGCCTCTTGCTGGGCCAAGGACCTTGCAGACAAAAGGGAGCTGTCTATTTAAAATATCTCTTCTTGACCTTGAAAACATACCTAATGTGACTACAAGTTTAATTGTAGTAGATGATTAATTATTAACCTGCATTTCCTTATTATCCTAAACAGTTGTTAATAATAACATTAAAGAACTAGAAATTTGCATTACATTATTAAATTAGCTATATATGTATAATACATTGAAGAAGACTAGAAAAATATGTACAGTATGTTTTAAAACATCAATCTCAAATTTTTATCAATAGACAAAATTTGTATATAATATGTAAAAGTACACTCCAATGTAAAATATTTAAAACTAGTAGTTGCTTTTTAAAAGTATATTCAATAACCTACCTTTTTATTTTATCATATCTATATCCTTCCTTTTTCTTTTCAGGATAGATTCAATAATGTACCTTTTTATCCCATGATATCTGTATCCACTTCTTTTTCTTTTCAAAACAAAACTCTGAATCTAATCTCCTTTGTTCAACTTTCCTCCTGACTGTAACCAATAACAACTTGTAGCCAATACCACTAAACAATGACAAATATCCATTACCCACTGAATGACCAAAAACCACTCACCCCACTTCTTGAGAATGTGGGAGTCATATTCTTAAATTTACTTCCTGCTGTCTGGGGATAATGGCATCTTTAGAGGATCATGAAAAGAAAAATGTTGGTTAATTGTCCAGTCCTAGAAGAGATAGCTTTATTATTTTTGTCAAGCCTCTGCATCTAGTCCCAGCTAGAATAGTCTGTGAGGTGGATCATCTCAGCTAGCCACCTTGAGCTCATTCTGAGCAGTTTGTAGTTCAAAAGCTGATCTTCAGGTGTTGTCTTTTAGTTTGGTGGTCTTATCAGAGTACTGATGTAATCGTTGTTGTAGGGCCCCATCCACCCACAAATGTCGCTGTTAGGTGTGCTCATGGTTTACTGCAGAAAACTGATAGAGACTCAAACCCAAAATCATGTACAGAATGGTAAATGAAACTTTTTCTAGAATTAATTAGTACTCTATATGGCCATCAACATCATGACAAAAAGTTTAATGTGTGTGTGTGTGTCTAAGTCGTAAAATTCTTATACCTTAAGAAAAGCTGTTAAAGAGTCAGTATAAAACCAAAGGATTACAAGATTAGTGGAAATAAAGTACTCCTTAAATATTTGTTATTCTTCTGTCCTATATCAGGTGACTCTCTGACACCAGACAGAGATTTTGGATTTTACTTTAATAAGCATGCTTCGGTTTAGAGGAGGAGAGAGCCACACTCAAGCTCCAAAGCCATCTTTAATCTTTAACTGGACTAGGACTACAAAAAGACCATATGGAATCGAATCGAAAACCCGGATATTAATCCACAAACCTATGAACACCTCATATTTGACAAAGAAGCTAAAATTATACAATGGCAGAAAGAAAGCATCTTTAACAAATGGTACTGGCATAACTGGATGTCAACCTGTAGGAAAATGAAAATAGATCCTTATCTGTCACCATGCATAAAAAACAAGTCCAAATGGATTAAAGACATCAATATAAATCCAACCACACTGAACTTGATAGAAGAGAAATTGGGAAGTAGCATGCAACACATGGGCACAGGAAACCACTTCCAGTGTATAACCCTAGTGGCACAGACAATAAGAGCAACAATGAATACATGGGACCCCCTGAAACTGAGAAGCTTCTGTAATGCAAAGGACACTGTCATTAAGACAAAAAGGCAACATGAATTGGAGAAGATCTTCACCAACCCCACATCAGACAAAGGTCTGGTCTCCAAAATATATAAAGAACTCAAGAAACTAGACATTATAATTCTCAATAACCCAATTAAAAAATGGGGTAATTAATGATCTGAACAGAGAATTCTCAACAGAAGTTTGAATGGCCAAAAGATACTTAAGGTCATGTTCAACTTCCTTAGCGATCAGGGAAATGCAAATCAAAACAACTTTGAGATACCATCTTACACCTGTCAGAATGGCTAAAATCAAAAACACCAATGATAGCCTATGATGGAGAGGATGTGGAGTAAGGGGAACACTCATCCATTGCTGGTGGGAATGCAAACTTGTGCAACCACTTTGGAAATCAGTGTGGCGGTTTCTCAGGAAATTGGGAATCAACCTACCTCAGGATCCAGCAATACCACTCTTGGGAATATACCCAAGAGATGCCAAATCATACTACAAAAGCATTTGTTCAACTATGTTCATAGCAGCACTTTTTGTAATAGCCAGAACCTGGAAACAACCTAGATGCCCCTCAATGGAAGAATGGATAAAATGAAAGTGTGGCACATCTATACATTAGAGTACTACTCAGTGGTAAAAAACAATGACATCTTGAATTTTGCATGCAAATGGATGGAAATAGAAAACACTATCCTGAGTGAGATAACCCAGTCCCAAAAAGATGAATATGGTATGTACTCACTCATTAGTGGACTCTAGCCATAAACAAAGGACATTAAGCCTATAGTTCTCAAGCCTAGAGAAGTCAAATAGCAAGGTGAACCCAAAGAAAAACATATATAGATCCTCCTGGAAATTGGAAGCAAGCAAGATAGGCGGGCAAAAGTTGGGAGTGTGGGAGTGGGGGTAGGGGTGGGGGTGGGGGAGAGGAAGGAGAAGGGAGAAGGGAAGGACTGGGGAGAGCTTGGGGGAGTGGGAGGGTGGACAGATGTTGGAGCAGGGAAGAAGATATCTTCATTAAGGGAGCCATTTTAGGGTTGGCAGGAGACTTGGCTCTAGGAGGGAATCCCAGGTGTCCATGGGGATGTCCCCAGCTAGGTCCTTGGGCAGCAGAGGAGAGGGTGCCTGAACTGGCCTTGTCCCATGGGCACACTGATGAATATCTTAAATATCACCATAGAAATTTTGTCCGGTGGATGGAGATAGAGACAGAGACCCACATCCACATCAGAGCAATGGACTGAGCTCCCAAGATCCAGTTGAAGAGCAGAAGTATGGAGAAGATGAGCAAGGAAGTCATGGCCATGAGGGGTTGGTCCACCCACTGAGACAGTATGCCTGATCTAATGGGAGCTCACCAAATCCAGCTGGACTGGGACTGAATGAGCATGCGATCAAACCGGACTCTCTAAATGTGGCTGCCAATAGGGATGGACTGTGAAGCCACCAATAATGGCATGGGGACCTCTCTCTTCTGCATGTAATGGCTTTTTGGGACCCTAGATTACTTGGACGCACACCTTCCTAGGCTGGGATGGAGGGGGGAGGGCCTTCGACTTCCCACAGGGAAGGGTACCCTGCCTTCTCCTAAGGATGGAAGGGGAGGGAAGAGAGTTAGTGGGGAAGTGGGAGCAGAGTGGGAGAAGGAGAGGAAGTGTCAATTTTTGAATGGAAAAATAAAAAAATAGAAAATAAAATAAAATAATAAAAAACCAAAAAGACCATGTGCATTACATGTCTGTAGAGGATAACAGAAACAGCTATTTGGGAAGATTTATGAAATTTTATCCTGTTAGAAATATGATATGCTAATAGGCCAACTTACTCCTTTTCTTGGGACATTTTCTCTGGATGATGTCTTTTTTCTTCAGGTGTCTCATTTGTTCAGTGGTCTTTGGATTCCTTAGGCATATGCTTTTATGCTCCTAAAAAGAAAGAAACAAAACCCTTCCCCAACCCTAATGTTGGGGATATTCTCTTTTGGTAAGTTATATCTGAATAAATGAAAAGCATTTGTTAGTTTTTTTTTATTGAGCTCTACATTTTTCTCTGCTCCACTCCCTGCCTCTCCCCTCTCCACTTCAACCCTCCCCCAAGGTCTGCATACTCCCAATTTACTCAGGAGATCTTGTCTTTTTCTACTTCCCATGTAGATTAGGTCTATGTAAGTCTCTCTTAGTGTCCTCATTGTTGTCTAAGTTCTCTGGGATTGTGGTTTGAAGGCTGGTTTTCTTTGCTTTATGTTTAAAAATCACTTATGAGTGAGTACATGTGATAACAAAGGAATCTAAAATGGCTGAAGACACTTAAGGAAATCTTCAACATCCTTAGTCATCAGAGAAATGCAAATCAAAACAACTCTGAGATTCCATCTTACACCTGTAAGAATGGCCAAGATCAAAAACACTGATGACAACTTATGCTGGAGAGGCTGTGGAGAAAAAGGGAACACTTCTGCATTGCTGGTGGGAATGCAAGCTGGTACAACCCCTATGAATGTCAGTGTGGCGATTTCTCAGAAAATTAGGAAACAACCTTCCTCAAGACCCAGTAATACCACTTTTGGGTATATACCCAAAAGATGCTCAATCGTGCCACAAGGACATGTGCTCAACTATGTTCATAGCAGCTTTGTTTGTCATAGCCAGAAACTGGAAACAACCTAAATGCCCCTCGATCGAAGAATGGATAAAAA